>VTPC01005037.1:10692-85250 GCA_011009095.1 Ignelater luminosus
TTTTAAAGACACAACGCTTGTGTTGTGTGACTAGCAAACAATGTAAATAAAGACTTTCTTCTTCAGCAGTTGAAATGCGATCACATGTTCATGTGCAAATATCAAGGCAAATTGGTTCATCAAAATATAGATAATACTATACCATGTTCAAGCCATCTTGAAGATTGATCTTCTGTTACAGGTCAGACTAATTTGATTGCTCGCTGGTTTAGCATATTTAATGTCAGTGAACAATATTAATATAATATTGTTAAGATTAAATTAACTTAATCACTCCCAATATTCATAATAGCAGCTATTCTGCATCGTTTTACAATTTAAAATATTTTTAAAAAATAGATAATTGTATTCTGTTCGATATTATTATTAGTCATCAGAAAGGCAAATCCTGAAATTGAATAATGGAAGGTAAACCTATAAATACTTGATTACATCATTCGCAGGAAAAATTTTCATCCATAATCATCAAAGCTCATAAAACTCTTTATCAGTCAAAGACAATTACCTATAGTGCAATTTCACGGTGTCTGCATAAAATTCAGAGTCACAAATAAAATCTTATTTCGTTTTTACAGAACTTAATAAACAAGATTTTTGAATGCTATTTACATATCTACACTTGTTTGTTCTTGCTATAGTCTAACAATCTGTAGATTATTCCTAGCAGCTTTCTAGAGGCTACAAAACTTTAGTATCAATGTCTAGGGATATTCAAACATACCACAATATTTACTTATTAGTTGCATAACCTTATTTATGAACGATTTCATTAGTCGTCTGTATACTGGGAAGCCCAGAGGTTCGTATCGTATCCTATATTTAGATCAAAGGATCATCAGTTTAAGCCAATGAATTTAGACATTTACAAAATAATTATGACCATGCCTTTTTTCCGATTAAGGAATAAAGTAAAAGCTCCAGAAAACACTTCTGAGAGTGGTTGTTGAAAAAGGTTTTTGTTAGGTAAGATTACATAGCTAATGAAAACAATTGATTACAGTCAAGATTTTCTCTTTAGTGATTATACTTAATGTTAAATTAGTAAGTTTCAAAGATTCAAATCGAGCACAATAGTAAAGTTTGATTCTAGCAACGATGCTACAAGCTCATCTTGATTTACAGAACTCATAGTGAAACTGCTTAAATGCTCTTTCTCTACAATAACTAAGAAAATTGGAAAATTAAATCGATGTATAAAGTGCTGATTGAATCCTCGTCATAATGAAAAATACACGTATTTAATAATTATTGCTAAAATATGAATAAGCAGTCAGTAAGATTTTTTTTTTTCATGAAAAAGTTCGAACACTTTTTTATTACTTTTCTCTTTTTAAAATATCATTCTACTGTTAACGAGACAATTTACCTACTCCATCTTTATTAATTAGACCTGAACAGTTTAAGAACTTTTTTTGTAAAACCAAGAAAATTACAGAATTAAAATTTTATCCAATTACACAAAAGCAAATTAAAAACATAATTTTCAAAACAATTTTATTTTTCAATATTTCTCTCTGCAGTTATTACGATATAACCTCATTAAATTCTGTTTTTCTGTCTTAGCTCAAAACGTGGGTTAGATTTGGGTCTAGGACGTGGTTTCTCCGGCTCCCAAGCTGCAAAACACCTGATGGGTCTTGCAGCAGCCAACTTCGCAGGTGGACCAGGACGAAGACGTCGAAGTGAAGAAGAAGCATAAATATGAATACGACTTATAAAAACTCCAAATGATGTTTTTCTTCTATTCTTTAAGTACTCCTTTAAAGTTCCTAATGTCTAATTTAAGCCCTGATATTTCCAATTTCTAATCATGTACTTACTATCTCTGTGCTATTATACATGTGTTATTGTCATTGTAGATTGTGAAACCCCTCAGACATTCCTTTCTGTAACATACATAGTTAGGTGAGATAAAATTTAAAAAAAGTAATTAAACCAAAAAACGTTGATCTACTTTTGCTAGTAAGTTTAGAGCACTTCTTGTTTTAATATTATTATTATTATTATATAGTAGTTTAAAATAAATGTATGCATTGTACAGCTGCACTATTTTATTTTATTTAAATAAAGTTTTAAAATGAGTAAGATTGTTTTCAAAATTATGTTTTTATTAATAAGCTGGGTTAATCATTAATGAATATTGTTTTGATCTTATCACACACATGAAAGCTTAATTAACTAACCCTCGATTGCAAGCAATAATGATACGGTAAGTATTGATAAATATAAATAATTTCAATCATTTCATGTGTACAAATTACTTTATTTTTGTATCTTGTTTTGGTCGGATTGTTTAAAACAAATTAATTTTGTAAATAAATAAAATACATTTTTTGTTTCATTTAAGCTAATAACAATAAACATTCTGAGAAACAAGTACAAACATATCAGTGTTACCACTAACTTACATTTACAAGTACGGATGTTTATTATTATACTGGGTGGTTAAGTTTTGTTAAACAGTTTATATCTACTTTGTTTTAATATCCAACAAGAATATAGAAAAAAAGGTTATTTGATATTACCAGATCTATAACTTTACATGAAAAAATAGGTTCCAACGCCTGCAGTTTTTGGACAGAAGTATTTAACCTTTTTTTAACGCGCACCCTGTACATTGCTTGATATTTTGAAAGGTAATTAAGATTTCTATCTTATGATTTATCTTACTTTACAGGCCTTGTTTATTTTGTATTTTAATTTACATATTCAAATTAACTGCTTGGGTTTCTTAGTACTTTTCCTCTTAGAAACGTTTACACACAAAGACCCAAGACTGATCAATCAGGAGATTTACCACTCTGCTAGATTTGTTATTTTTCTAAATTTTACAACTTAAAACCAAAAATTATCATTTGTGAAATATTTAGAACTACGCAGGGTGTTGCGTTTAGAAAACAAAAGTTAATTATTGCTGTACGTAGATATGTAGTAGACATTGGAATTTTATTTTCCACGCAGTTACAGGACAGATGATATTGAACAGGTATATATATTGATACAAGAGATATTGTAACTTCTCATACAGGGTGATTAAAAAAATATGGTAATAAATGTAGAAGGTGATTAATCATATAATTTGAAGTAACCATAAGACACATTTTGTTTAATCGGCTCTATAGTAATGCATTACTATTTTCAATAAAATGAGTTTGAGAATCAACGCTAATGAAAGGTTAAGTTGCGTGGTTACGACAGTTAGCTAATTTGATTAATTAATTCTCACCAATGCAGGTTCAAAAATAAAATCACTAGTTTCATAAAAATGAATAGAACTGACAAGAAAACGGTTATTCTTGTGATGCTAAAGTCACTAGTTTGAGCAATGCAATGCACTTAATGGTAATAAACCCGATTTTCTGATTTTCAATTGTTATAAGAAACCTATGGTGCAATCTTTGCAAGTTTCTTGAATGACTGATATTTAAGTTTTTCCATACAGCCTAGAACAATTAAACTAGACAAAAAAGTCTTAGAAGTTACTTCTTCACGTTCATTTCAATTATTGTTTAAGTTTAGTTTCCTACGCTATGATATAAATTGCTATCGATTTGAAAATTATGTTGCGTTCATAACTTAGTAACAAATGAAAATCGAAACAAGAAACAAAAAGAGTCAGTGTTCTGCATTCTTCATCTTCCTTCAGTCACCCATCTAACTGTAAGAAGAAATTAAATATTAAACGTAGGTATGTAAGAAAGAATATCCATTACAAACTTTGGAAATTACAGAATTCTTGAAAAGTCTATACATTTTTGGGTTTTTCAAAGTGAAGTGCTTTTCAATCATGTAAAATCACACCACAAGCATCTATAGAAAGTTATTAACGCAAAAGGAAATACCAGCTCCTTTAGTATGCAAGAAGTGATATTAGTTTTTCCTACATTTCGAAATAGTTTATAATAGACGCATGAAGTCAGTTGCTATAGAAAATTGATGGTTTTCAAAATCCTCGATCTAAAACGTATGGTAGCAGCTGAGATCTTTATCACTGCTTAGTATATCATCATCTATTTTATTTCTGTGGCGTAAAAAATTGTGAATTGTGAATTTTATAAATTCTTTCTATAAACAACAGTTTGAAGCAATGCATGAATCGACACTTTAGTTTTAAACAAAGTCCTCCAGGGCATTTGTTAGCGTTATAAGATTCTCAACGTCAATACAGATTAAACAATGTAAGCCTAACAATTTCAAACTTAAAGATTAAGTCAACATTTAATACTAAATTATATGTGTGTATTTTGTAATTGCGTATTCTCTGAAATGGCAAGAGAGAAGACGTCAATAATAAGTACTTACATAAAAACAAATGCTATGGAATTACTAAACCATGTCTCTACATAGCAGCGTAAAACTCAACTCATCAAGTAATGACGCTAGCGTCGGTTTAGTAAAGGTTAAGTGAGAAAATGTTTATTTTATAGAAAAAGAAAGAGATGGACTTTGTAAGGGTTCTCAACTCTCATAATCATCGGTCAGGTAGAAACCTTGAAAACTAATTGTAAAGTTATAAACACGAAAATGCATTTCTAGAATATTTGTTACCACTTCTAGTTTTAATAGTTTTACGAATAATGATTTCAGATTTTTGTCTTTGAAAATGAATACACGTAAGGTAGATATTTTTTTATGAAAAAAAGACTATTTAATTTAAAGAAAACGAAATGCAAAACCCTTCCATAAACGTTTTATAGATGACAGTTATGGTTACATATATGTAACAATTTATTTAGGTAACAAGAAACAACAATTCTGCAGTTTTAACAATTTATAGTGATGAGTTCGTATTTCCAATTACGTTAACACTTTTTATTTTACTCTATTACTATCGTATTACATTACAACTTTGTTTGTTTATAAATATATGCAAAAAGTAACCTAAATCCGTTTATGTTACGTTGATCAGAACAGCAACGTTGTGATTTTGTACATTTATTTTATTTATGAAATGTGAAACAATGATAATGAATGTATTTTGAAATGTGTTGCAATGACCTAGAAATTTCTTTATTTCTTGTATTGAAATTACATTAAGGATTCTTAATTTAAATTTAGAAAAATTGGGATTATGAGAGCTTTCTTTAGAAATAAAACCCTGTTTGATTTTGGAATGAAACTGGTTAATTTGTGTGTTGCACATTTCATAGAATTTTGGTAGTTGTAGAAATTAAATTCTTCGTTAATTGAAATGAGACTTTTTAGAAACTGCTTGAATAAAATTATTAACAATAGTTGCATGAAATCTGTTTCATTTTAACAATTAAACAGTTGAATAACAAATGCGTCATCATTTTACGTTCTGTGTTCATTTTTACATTTTTTAAATTCTTTTGATCGAATTGTAATTATTTGAAACCGTTTGAACTTGTTATGTTATTTTACATAGTTAATTAATATAAACATGAAATTATGAATTAAATTATGATAAGAATTCAGAGAAATCAACAACAAGCTAAAGAGGTCGTATTGGTTTAAATTAAATAATACTCTGTATATTCTAAAATAATTATAATAATTATAATGACACATCGTAATGTAAAATTCCAACTATTACATTCTTGTGTTTATTGCAGCATGAGCGTTAAGTGAAGATGGACGTATAGGTGTTCGCTCTGGTTGTGCAGTAGTTCAAACTGTGTAAAAAGTATCTTTGCAAATACCCTATGTTCCTGGTGTTTATTAAACACGTGTTTATTGCTTACAACATCAATTGTATTTGGGATGCTCTGTTGACAGTTTCATACGATATCATTGGATTTTGAAGTCTACGTGATAGGGCTTGTGCAACTTCCTTTTTACATCTTTTTACACACCGTCCAATTCAAGGTAAATGCTTCTTTCCCAATTGATCTAACTAAGGATTGTTTAGGCTCCTTTCGTAGCTAGCGGTCGGCTTTTTACACTTGGAAGCTTAGATACTTTAGGGCCGTTTTGGTCGTATGGTTCTGTGGCTTATGAAGATCTCGCTCTTTGGTATTTCGGAGAGACTGGCCTACACAACCAGCAGAGTACCGCTAGGAGTAGAGATTAGTGGTGGGCCCGTTCTGTCCCACAATGGCCGTAGAATATTTAAGTCGAACCAATGTGTGAAAATGTCAGGAAATGGTGGTTTCATACAGTATCGTTGAATTTTGAAGTTTACGTCTACCGGCCAGCCAGCCAGTCGGCCTGCCAGCCAGCCAGCCAGCCCGGTACCCTGTGAATAATACAGGCCCAGTTTTACTGCTTGAAAAGTAAAAATTCATAAAATAACACATGGATTTATGGAATCGTTATACAGTAAATTATGACAATATTAAGAATTAAAATATACTAAACAGAATTAAAAACGTTAAACAGGTAATTTTGCATGTATTATACAATAAAAACATATTATTTTTAGTTTTCAGAAAAAACAAAATTTTTTTATTTATTAATTCTACAACTTTATTAATAATTAATTGAAGCTACTTTACTCATAAAACGTAAATGGCACTTCCTCAAGAAATACTACATAGCAATATAAGGATTTTTTTACTACTTCTTTTTTCTTAAATATATGTGCTACCCTCTCCAGGTAAGAATCTATTCATAATGTAAAGAATACGTAGGTCCGAACTTGTTCTGAAAACGTTAAATGTGTTGCCTGAATCACTTTTTGCAACATCACTTCATAAGTTGACTGTGCTTTGATAGCGCAATATATAATTTATTAGGTAACAAATAGGTTTAGATCTCTCTTTTACTATTACAATATAATTTTTTAAGGTGTACACTGGAAATGCATTACATCAGATATTCTTTGGTTTTTAAAGATTTATGACGTACGTAAAGAAATGTAATGTACAATAAAATTTTCAATTCTGTCATACCTACCATACCAGTTAATAAGCAGCCTGTAAATGTAGGTTATAAATACCCCCAGCATTAAATTAGTAAATTATGTGTCCCCGTTACACAGTGATATTATGCACATTATGCATGTAAACAAGTATTAATTTTAATTTTCTACTTGTTCTTCTTCGACCCACTTATTTTCATTCTCCTAGGGCTTTCCGGGCAATTTGATGTATTCAATGTCTTATATTTTTGGTATCAAATAAAAGAACGAGGTTCTTTAAAAGAAAGCAATTTAAAGAAATTTCTTCTGATAGGAAATAAGATATTAAGTGGAAAGTGTTTATATTTACAAGTAGAACTACAACAAAGCTCTGTGTGATCAAGTTATGGTAATGAAAAAATGGATTTGATTAGCAAAGATAAACTAACCCTGTGGGGTATATTTATTCAAGCATACCAATAACTTAAATGTTCGATCCGTGCGCCTACTATTTGTAAATAAAGCACAGTAAATAATTAAAACTTCTGTATAAAGTAAAAATTAAGTTTTCATTATTGGTATCGCCTTCACTACTATACTTATATGAATATAAAAGTTTAATAATTAGTTATGAATGAATAGTTTCGTACACCATAAGTTCATAAACAATTAAGATAAATTATTTAATCTTCTAAATTTATTTCTCAAAAGTTTTTAAAATTGATCACTAGTCACATTTCTTGTGGTTTGATTATAGCTGTAAACAACGCGGACTATTTTAAATGAGATATTGATTGATTCACTATCACAACTAGAAGGGTTGAGATAACTACACACAGCACCAATAAGAACGAGAACAAAGACGCATTTGCCGCTTGAATAGACCAGAAATATATAAATATTTTTAGCATCAATACATGCAGATTTATAAAATTTAGTTTCAGAAATAGAAGGTAATATTTATTCCAGTATTTTTTTCAGTACTGTATTGTGAGTTATTCCTGATAATATGGGGTCTTTTATGAAAGCTACCCTCGTTGAAGCAGAAATTATGGCTTTTAGCAACAAATCTCACTATTCTATCTTCCATTTGAGTTATCTCAATTCGTTTCGAAATACCAAACAAATTTTTTTTTTTATATCTTGGTTATATGGTGTGTTAGAGACGAGTCAAAAGATATCGTTAGCTCAATATTTGTTGTATTTAATTTTACTATAGAGCAGCCAATCTCATTTTTCTCGAAAACAGCTACATATAAATAACTTGAGCAAAAAGTATCCTTTTTTGAGTAATAAGGTTTGAAGAAATTCCAAATTTGAATTAAGAATTTTAGATTTTAAAAACTTTAAGTTGAAAAAACGGTATTTTAATACTTTTCACTTCCGGCACCTACAGCTGACACATTACGATAAACTCCCTCAGTGTACGAACGTTCACTGTAAATTACCATATCCTAAATTTGAAGAAATTACCTCTGCATAATAGTGCAGACATCAAAAGCTTGGCATCATCCTTAAGGTGAGATAGAACAACAAACTGAAGCACTACCTAAACCTTGGCTACTGTTCACCTTGGTAGCAAGATAGCTATCCAGTCATGGTTTTACATTGTTCCAAAAGAAGCAGTCTAAATGATTTGAATGCAAGCCGACAAGCATTTTAGTTTTGGGTGTTTCTCCTGTTTCAAAAACCGTATGCGAAGTTATATCAAACGTTATATCAAAATTAAGTTTATAAGGAGGAGTTTAAGGTAACTACATAAATCATTATATTTAGTGCAAGAAATAGATTAAAGAGAAGCAACTAACAAAAAGTGGAGCATTTTCAAAATAACAATTCAGTGTCATGATGGAAGTGATTCTTTCTGTCCACTTTCTAGGTGTTTCTAGAAGAATATTTTGGTGTTAAGTTTCTTAAAATTCATTTTCTTCTTAAGCATGCTTTAGATATAATTAACAATTTACATACATAACGTACATCATGTGATGTGGTTACAGTGTCATCTTGACAGCCTTGATTGTTTGTAACTAAAGCCAGAGGAGCAAAAACAGCTGAATGTTTAAAAGCATCTAGCTTGAAAAATAAAGAAAAATGAACTTTATGTGCAAATTTATAAATGTAAAAATACACATAGTGCTCCATTAAAAAGTGAACATTTTTATATATTGTTTACCACACATATGATTTCTCTGTCAAATCATAATTGAATAATTCCTCTGTCAAGTTTAACGTTTTAGAGTTGTAATAAGAATGACACACGAAAAAAAAGCGTTTTTCTGTTTACGTTCTGTCCAAATACAATGTCGAAGCCTGCAAAAAGTACCGCATAGCACCTTGAATTTATTACAAAGTGTGAGCTGCACATCGCTGTTGACTGGTTATTACCACCGAGAGGAATCTCATAAGTACTAGGCAATAAGCCAGCTGTGTTATACATTCGACTGACTGATATTCAACAAACAAACAAGTACCATTACGGAATGCCCAAATGGCTCTTCGCTCACGCCAATGTTTTCTTACTGAACGGCTGTCAAGGAGTGCTTGTCCAGCTATTACAGAATCCGCGACTAATTTTGTCGAGATACCTTTAATGTACTTTTATTGGGTGGATCAAATAGAGAGTCTAAGGGTGGGGATGGCATTCGCGCCTAGAGGCTTATATCGTACGTCTCAAGTAAATCTACAAACAGAATATAAAATAAGCAATAGAGTAGACACTGGAGATTATTATCAATACTGATATTTTAAATTGGATTTAGATTGGGTTGCTCATACCAATTTGCTAAAATCATAAGTAGGTATACTAAATTACAGTAAACTTTGCATTTTGTCGTCTATCAGTTTCAAAATCTAAGGTGGTTAGTATTGTCAACCACCTAACTCCGTTATTTATTGCTGTAAAATTGAGTGAGACACCGAGATGTTTTTTTCGAGGTCTCTTACCAATTGTACATACATTGCCAAAGATTATACAGAAGTGTCTAAGAAACACAAGTACAGAAAACTGTTACAAAGAATAAATACTATTAAAACCACTTTTGATTTGAAGAGATCGATCGTAAAGGTTTGTCACTGTAAAGAACATTAACGTTTCTAAAAATACGCTGCAAAAGCTTGGGGTTTGCTATTTAGAAGAAGTTTGTCATTTATGAACCACCAGTGGCGTCATAATCAATAATCAAAGTGTTCAACGATCTTTATAAAATCAAATACATACTATAGGTAGATAATTTTCAAAAAAATTGAATTACTCAAAACTATGAGACACCACTGTCTAGAGTCTAGGCTATTGTTATTTTGTGTAAATAGTCTGAATCATCAGTAACAGAATTCATCAGATAAAGATTTGCTTTCTAATATTTCTGGAAAGTTATAAAATCAGTTTGTCATCATAAAATCAAGCACGTGCGTATACCTACTAAATAGTTGCCTTTTATCTCAGATTACTTGAAACAATAAAAAATTCGATAAAAATATAAACACTTTCGTTACAATCAATGTAAATACTATTTTTAAATGATGTTGTATAACATATTAGATAAACACGTGCTGAGATTTGCCTTTTGTTTTTAAAAGATACATCGTAGTTTTAAAGGCAAACAAAATATATAATTTACACCTGTGTGTTTGAACTAGAAAATAAATTATCGCTTATATCAGTACAGATACGTTTACATCAACAGAAGTCGGCATTTCGCCAGCATCAATTTGAAAATGCATTTATGAAGAATTAGGGCACCTACATTTTATAACTTGGCGAAATATCAGAAAGTGCATTTATATTAAATAACATTTTACACAACATGCAACATTATAATAAAGAATATAAACATACGCATTCATACTTTTCTCCATGTTTATTATAAACGTAAAAGCACAATATGGGAATTTAAGTCAAAGTACTCCTTTGTTAAATATATTGTTATAGCAAAGTGAAACAGAAAGTAGAGTGGATTTTACTTTCAAAAACCTAATGAAACTAACACTGAGAAACTAATTTCTTTTTAATTGCCGAGAGCTGGTATTCAATTATCCAAATTAAAAGGCAATAAAGAATAACTAAATTGAATCGATTATTAGCTATTTATTGTTTATTTGAACACAAAAAATATAGTTTTAGTGAAGTTACATAATAAGAACATTTATCGTAGTTATTTCCATCCATCTTTTACTACCTTTATAATTTAGTATTGTTATGTTTTAGAAAAGGTTATCCAAGTTATTTATATCATTAAAATACTCAGACAAGAACCGATACAATTCAGCCAGTTCTGCTGTTCCCACTGACGAGTCTATATTTACATATTCTAACGTTAGATACTGAAGAATCTAATTTTATCATCACTAAATTATAGTACAAGTCGTTCATATGAACGAACTAACAAATTTCTACACATTTTATGTTACCTCATTTAATACTTTCAGCTTTATTTTTTGAAAATATAAAATCAAATTTGAATTAGGAATTATCAGATAAGATTATCCGCATTCATTCTAGTTTGAAATATATAAAGATTTAATTAAACGGATTTATTTCAAATACTAACACTTAAAAACTAAATACATAGATATTACATTTATCTTTATCAGTTTTGCGAATTTGAAAACTGTAGCCTTTCGTACTTTTTCAAGTAAAATTAATTGTACCCGCTCGTCTGCCCCAAAGGTCAATTGGTTCAGCATCACTCACAAAAATAAAAAAAAGCCGAAATAATATTATCAATATCTCCAAACAATATCGTAATTAAATTTTTCCACGTGATTGGTAAAAACCAAATCGTAGCCGCAGTTTTTATGTTTTTCTTTTTTTCGTTGCATTTAAAGTAGAAGTTCTATAACCACCAACATTTTAGTTATCCCATTCAAATATCTTTTTTTAAATAAACATGAGCTCTTAATGAAAGATTTCGACTTGGAATTATTAATGACACAATTACACAAGTTTCAAAAAGTACATTAACTAAAACAGCCGAAACCTAGTCTATTGAAATGTGGAGATAATAAGAAATATAAGTTTATTTTTACTTGCAGCATAACTATAGCACGTTTAAAAAACATTCTTAATTATATAGTGTGCTTTAAGAAATAAAAACAAAATGTTTGTTACGTTGTTCGCGTCAGCTGTCAGTGAATTTTATTGCAAGATACCTCCAAAACGTGCCTCGTAGATATTGTAAAAGGCAAAATTTTGGCTCTACATGAACAGAATTATGGAATCCGACAAATTGCTCGTAGAATAACTCTGTCCTACAAAGTTTTTTACAAATTATCTAAATAATCCAGATAATTATCGAAAAAACAAAAAAGAGGTGGCAAAAAAAAGTTTTATCTTAAATCTCAACGGCGACGATTAGTTAGTTTAGCAAGCAACAGCACGAAAAGTTGATGCGGAGTGTGATCTGAATGCTTCCCAATGGACTGAACGAAAGTAATGGTTGTTCCAACAAGACAAAGCAAGAGTACACGATAGACGAGAAACAAAACGATGGCTTAGAGGCAACACAATAAATTTGTTAGAATGGCCAGCTTGTTCGCCGGATTTAAATCTTATGGAAAGCCTCTGGTGATTCCAAAATCCATTAAAGGAATTTATAAAAATAACAGGCAGTTCCAGACAACAGAAAAATTAAAAGACGTCATTAACGCAACCTGAAACAATCTCCAACAAGAACTCATGGATAAAGTTATTGAAAGTATGAACAACAGAATTCTTGAGGTTATTCGGAAAAATGGAGAACACGCCCATTATTAATAATGTCATTTTAAGTTGTTTTTATTTTATTTTTATTGTGTAAGTTCTGGAAGTAAATAAGTTTGCGAATTGATGCTATAGTTGTGCTCCTAGGAAAATTTAAATTTTCATTACTAACTGTCTAAATTTTCACAAACAATTCTATTTTCTAATCAATGACTTTTTTGAGACATATTCAACTTGTCGTTAACAATTCCAAATCAAAAACTTTTATTAAGCGCTATAAACCGCTAACTTTTATATAGTGATGTTTGGTTTTTAGGTTGTAAACCTGAATTTACTGTTTGTTTGTTGTACAGTGCAGAAATGTAGTAAAATCAAAGCCTGCTCTGAATTCTATAATAAAAATCTGGGCTATAGTATTGAACCAATTCACTAAAGACTATCGTTATGAACAACCTTCGTTTTGGTTACATACAATAATACAATAACTGAAAAAGAAATGTTACATGATAGATCGTTGACAAAAATTAGAAATAGCAGAGACCTCAAAATAGACTCTTGTGAAACTCCTTTCTATTAAAAGGGTCAGACCTGAATTTACCTAGGAATGATTGGATAATGGTAAAGATACAAGTTTCATAATTCTAATAATAAGCTGTGAATAGTTTTACATAGATACGATACGGATATCAAGGCATTTTTGACTGATTTACATTCTTAAAAACCACGAATATTGGAGAGTTAGCAACTATGCACATTCATCAAGATACTGTGCTTCTAGACAATATCAGCTTATTATATTTGTTAATGGTTCAATTAAGGTTTTTAATTTCTTTTTAACTCGTCAGCAACTAAATATACATTACAGACAATCACAAAGTTACGTAATTTATTGATAGCTGAATTAGTGGATACTTTTTATTGCAATATGTTCAGTTACCGGAGCAAAATAAGAAAGATTAGTCACAATAATCTAGAAAGCTTGTGAAAAGCACTATATTTATATTAATTTCTTAGATTTTATAAACATTATTGAGATTTGTTATCCATAACTTTTCAAAGTTTCAAGAATTTCGGATGAAGTCATCGTTACGCATTTTTTGGCAACTTTAACCTACTAAAGATAGATATTTTTAACACAAATATTCTAATTACCTAGAAACATTTTTTTTAACAACCAGTAACTGACTAACCGCGATTCTCTTTTCAAAGTGTCCAAATCTGATTACTACAAATAATAGTTTCCATCAACGTCGGCGAATAGTATTATACGCCATTTCAGCGAGGAAGGTAACTGTGGTCAATAGTAAATTGTAAAACAGATTGTTATTTTGCTATTAGAGACGGCTAGATTTAGGAATAATAACAAATGATAAAGAAATTCATACACCATTAAACAGTTTTTTAGATTACAATGCACCTCTTGGATATCATTCGTGTTTATAAAATTGGTGACGCCTAATTAGTGGGGTGACATATTTCAAATAAAAGTGTTTGAAATACGAATACTAAATACTAAATATGTATTTATAGTTTGTATTTCAAAATACCTCATCACCAAAAGTATTTTGTATTTTATTTGAAATACTTTTAGCAATGTGTTTTCTTTTTTGAAAACACTAAATACTTTTTTCTTATATTTCTCCATACGACCATCAAAAATTTAATTTAATTTAATTTTTGATTTCGTGTCTTTTTTCAATGATGTATTGCGTCCTGCTGCTTTGAATCCATCACCTTAACATTGTTGCAACGTTACTTTGCTGTACGAGTAACTTTCTTAGTTAAAGTTATTAAATATAATAACTAATTAGTAGTTATTATAGTTATACTTAATTTAATTAAAGTTTTCCTTCTGGGTCATACTAAAAGTATTTTACGAAAAGTATTTTGAAAATAAGTATTTTGTATTTAAATACCAAACAAAAAATGTATTTAGTATTTTTTATTTGAAATAGGAATATTTCAAAGTTTTTGGATTTTGTATTTAAATACTTTTTTGAAAGTATTTTGCACATCTCTTCGCCTAATCTACACTATCAAATGTGCAGAATACGCTCCTCTTCGCATATAGTTGGGCAATACGCACGCAGTTTTTGAAAAGATTTAAAAATTCAACGGTAGACAGATCTTTTGGAAAAAAGCTTCTAGTCAATTTATCTGATCGTATCCATCAATGCTTCATGGTGTAAGAATTGTTCAAACTTTCTATGTACTGATAATGATTACGCATCAAATTATTTGAAAGTGGGAAAGAACAATCTTGCTGATGCAGTTTTATATTTCTAGCAAGCAACATTGTGGACCAGCAGCTGATACACTAACTTAGAACTAGTTAAAACACTATCGATGTCAATCCAATCCTGATTAGGGTATTCTATCTAATCGAGAATACGGTTGGGAAAACAACAGTATTGAAGTGAAGGGGGAGAGAAATACGTGAAAAGTAAAAAAAAAACCAAGGTAAATAGTAACTAAAACAAAGCCAAAGACGTATAATAGGTTGCAGCCCAAATTCTATTAGGTGCGTCATCACTAATGAATCAGGATCGTCAACTAAGACTTCAACAGTACCTACTAAAAACTGTCAGATGGGATAAAGAAAACCAGAAAAAGGGTAATGTCTAATGGCGAATCATTAAAATGTGTACAACTTCACGATAAATATCGCTTTCGTAAATTCCTGTTTTGTTTAAAACACGAAACAGAAAGTTGTGAACGAAGAATGGTTTGAGATTTTTTTAGTATTCTTAGAAATGTTTTGTCACAGCACGATAATGCTCAACATCAATTAACCCTATAACTAGAAAATAGCCATAAGATCTTGAGATAAACGATGTAGCATGAGGGAAATATTAGTGACACGTACGTTATTTAATAATAACTTTAGCAAACTCTCAAGCCGAGATAAAATACACTAAGACATCACCCAAAGACCGTACATTGGACATCACCTGCCATTCGTTGTGAATGGTAGTCATCTTTCCTATTCATAAAAGCGAACACCGTTTTAGCAGCACTTGTATTAAAACAGGAAATAGTATTTGAAAAAGATTCTTAAAGAATAATAAAGTTGTTCCTTCTACGGTGTGTTCAAAAGTATGAAATAAGTTTCTTTTCTTGAGATGTAAATCAAAATGTGAAGTTAATTACCTTAAGAGGGTTCGAACCCATATCAAGAGTTCTCAAGCAATTCTAAATTCAACCTTGTATATCTCAAAAGCAACCAAGATAGGTGAGTTTAGTAAACTCACCATGATCATTTTCATGCTTTCTGATATTTTCAAGAACGCGTCGCTCCAAGATGACTTTTCCAACGAAATGTGTGAAAAAGTGCAAGAATCTAAATAAATAGGAGTTAATTTGGTTGGACAAAACAAAAAACATTTTCAATATTAAAAAAACGAATATTCATATTTTTCTTTATTATTGCTGTTTGGAAGAAAAGCTCGGACACGTCAATTATATTTTTTCCCCCGGATTTTGGGAGTATTTAAAATCACGTGCGTGTCACTCAAAACCTCGAGATCTTGAAGAACTGAGAGAAAAGAAAATCAAATGGAGTGAGATCAGGAGATCTAGCCGGCCATTCCATTGAACCACGTCTTCCTATCCATCTGTTAGAAAAGACTTCATATAGGTATTCTCTAACACGAAAGTTTAATTAATCTTCGTCAAATCCTCCATATCTCTAAAACTACTAAAGTTAAATACCACATGTGGGGTATTGCTGACTCAAAAAATATCTACTTTGTATTTCTTGCAAAAAATAAGAGAGTTCCATTAAATAGAAAAGTCGATGACGTCATAGGTTCCAGAGTAGTAAACTAAAAAATTAAAATTAACGTCCATAAAATCCAAAGGAAAAAATAAAATTGACATGTCCGAACTTTTCTTCCAAACAGCGATAATAAAAAAAATATGAATATTATTCCTTACTTTATTTACACACGGTATAGTGCGACTGCCCGTCAAGTAATTCAAGTTTAGGATATCTTATTCCATACCGGATTACCAAACGTCCACCTTTTCCCGGACATGTACACTTTTTAGAAATTATGTCCACTGTCAAGTAACTTTTTTGCAAATAGAGTAGATTTTAATCTTTTTTCCCTTTATTATTTTTTATCTTTAGTTGCATCGAAAATTAAAAATACTCCTACCTTACCAATTGATTACAATGTAATATTTTGTGCCAAGATCAATCTTTTGTTGTCGTTTTCATTTTAAAACTTCAAAGTGAGCGTTCGGAATCCGAACTGTTTTAATTTGGCTCCGAAACCTGAGGATATTTTGGCCCCTATGTGAAGACATGACAGAGTTGCTTATTTTTAATTTCAATCTTACTTAGTCCCCAGTCTGGCTTGAACCTGAAGTCTCTAGACTCTAGTTCCCCAAGCCAGTCCGACTCTGGTACCTATATAAACATTACATCATCGTAATGCTGAATTGTAGGCAAAGTATTCTGTCCAATTAAGTGGCACATTCTTCCTTATGCAAGCCCCGGCTCATAATAATTCGAACAATAAAGATATTTCGTATTATTTGCTAAAATACTTGCCAAACTCGTTAGTAACAGATAATCTTCGTAATAACTACTTTATTTATCCTAAATGACATTATACAACAGCATTTAACTTATAAAACAACTTACAGTTACACCTAAATACCCACATAATGTAGAACTTCTGAAAAACAGAAAAACAATAGGTTTGCTTAATATTTGCTTGATATCTTTATTTTTAATAACGTTTATTCAATCTGGAATTGTACCGACAAGTTCGTTACAGTATTCGGGTTGCATACTGTCCCAGATACTCTACAGTTTCGCTTTGAGCTTTTGCACTGTTCATGGTGGTTCTTTACGTTGCTGTTTTTTCATTTGATTTTATATAGACTCAATTGGAGAAATGTCTGGACTACTAGACAGCCAGCCAGCTAGTTGGAATTTAAAATGACCTCTAGATTTGCATAAAGGTATTGATAGCAGCAGGGTATCCTGCAAAATCCTTCTATGTCAGGCAGCATTTACGATTTCATCTTCCCCGTTCCTCCTTTGACATAATGTTCTTAAACCGTAACTCATTTGGGAAATTTAACCTCCTTTACCAAATAGTCATTATGATCTACCTCCTTGACTGTTCTCAAAACACATTTCCGGATATCGCCTACATAAACATCAAATTTTGATTCATCGCTCCAAATACTTGAGCGCCACTGATCTTGAGTACAATATTTATAAGTTTTTTGTCCATTTCAACCGGCTTTTTGTTTGTGAATCAAACTAATTAGAAAAGTTAGGTTTTGTTCTAATATACACATGACGTCACAGCTTGGCAACTGTAATTTTATCTATCTAATGTGTGAACTATAATGAGCCGCTTTTTACTAAGTGCCCGATCTGTTGTTAACCAATAGGTTTCACAATATTATATTTTTGATATATTCAACACCGTTTATTGCGTAGTATTAGTGAACTACTAAAGATATACAATTTTCTATAATAAACTTGATTATGTTGAAATTTAAGCTTAATTTCCAGAATTTTTAAATCTTTCTTGAACAGATATATATTTTTCAGGTTGTCTAAACTATTAAGAGCCGGGGGCTCGTAATTTATTTCCTTGCATAAGTATCATACTTTATTTCACACACTTAATAAATTTATATTTTTGTTTTAATATTATATTTTTAAATTACATGGAATAAATAAATAGGAGTGTTTCTTTCGATATCTTTCTTTGTAGAATTTTAATTACTTTGTCCACTTTCTGACTAGAACAAATTTGGTCAACCCAATTGATATAATGTCCTAATGAATATATTCTTACAGGCATTGTAAAATCATTTAAATTGCATAAGTTTATTCAGTTTTTTAATGTAAAACAAAACAAAGACTACAGTTTTGGTAACCTAATCAACCAGAAAGGAACCAGAATCGTTTTATTTTAGCAGAATTCTAATTAAACAAAGAAATTAATTACACAAAAATAAACAACAATATGCTTGAAGTGTACAATCATTGGAAATTAAATAAATAAATGTATTTAAAAGCCGAACACTTTGAGTAAGTACTTAGTAAGCACTACTATAGTTTTCTCCTGTAATTGATTCTACTTAAAAGTTTACTTTTTTATTGCTAGACTATTGACCCATTAGATATGCAAGATAATACGGGAACAGTTTATTTTGTATATTTATAGGTTGCATACATGAGAAAATTAATTTTCTCATATTTGATTATAATGTAACATTCACGTAAGCAATCGAATTAGAAACAAAGAAAAAAATCTACTTTGTAGTAAATTTCTCTTCTACAACCTCTCGGGATATAACTGGCAAACAATTCCATTTTCAACATAGGCGTAACTAAAATACCTACAAATCGTTAAAACTGTTAAAATATTAGATAACTGCATAGTAAAAATGTTTCAAAAGAGATACGTTTTATGTTGAACTGTGTAAAACCATTAAAACTAAAAACAAACCAGGTATTATTGTAACCTAGATTGCGACCTATTTTACTATTTTTATATTCTTTTGTCAAGTGACACCGCTGTGTAAAATGAAAATAACTAGAAGTTCAAGGATTCCACAGTATTTTCACCTAATTCCATTGAATGTAAAGAATACGACAGTATAGGAAAATCCAGGCTAGAACGCCAGTGACACAAAAACGCGACTTATATATCGTAGTTCCACAATCTTGCTTAAAATTTATACACAACTCCAATCGTATAAATCCATCCTCACGATAGGACTTTACTACCCATCGGAAAAGGTCCATTTTATTCATTCACCATTTTCAAATCCGCTTTAAACATCAAATCAATCTACAACTGCTCTAATGTAAATGATATTGATTTTAATTTTAACATCATTTTCATTTTTGACACTCCTTTATAATCATATAACATCATCATTTCATAACTAATAGGAGTACCTAGTAGCTGGAATTAATTTGTTATAATTAGTCCTCGTGTTCTCCAGAATGATCTAGTGTTACAGTTATAACACTACTAGCTTAAAAAGGTAAATTAATAATGTTTTTATCTGTTTAAATGGTTTTACTACTTATTCAAAACTAAAAAATATGTAAATTAATAACTTTAAACATTAGATTTAAATATTTTATCACTATGTATGTCTTTCGTCACTAAAAGACTATCTCGGTTTGATAAAAGACAATTATACAGTGTGAATAAAAGATAAAGAATATTGATGCTGGAACTTTTATTACCTATTGGTTGTGCGGAAAAAAGTTGTTAATGGGAGTTTGATGTTTGAATATTTGCCACAATTTGATGTTCTTCAATTTTTTTGACGTCATACTTTGTGTGGCGGAATTGGGTAGTATTACGTTTTCTCTTTACGGTCGTGTAAGAATATCACAAGGTTCCTTAAGAATGATTTTAAGAAATATCACATTTAACGTTCAAGTGTGCTGCTCGTGGTAGCTTTGAATGCTTATACTGTTACGTATCTTAGAGAAAAGCAAATTAGTTTATTAGAACAACCAAAAACGATATTTGACTTTTAATCATTATAAAAGATGTACAAACTGTTTACCATTAACCGCCTGGCAATGAGCGATTCTATTGAAAAAATCATATACTGCATTCTGAACCATTCAGCTGGTATTGCCTGCATTGTTTTACGAATACGAATTTTCAGTTGTTCCAAATTCTGGGGTCTGTTCATGTAAACGACACTTTTAAGATAGCCCCACTGGGCACTCGATCCTTTCTCTTCTACCGATCTACGTATTCTCAGAAATTGCATCTAGATATTGCCGAACGTGAATACCCTAATGGAGCGGAACTCCATCTTGTTGGAATCAAATTGCTTCGTTCGATTTGTCCGGGTCTTCTACGTTTGGAAAGAATGTGGCTAATGTAGGAACAAGTTCAAACCACAAGAAATCTAAATATTTAGCGGCATTTAACGTACCCTTAAAAAACAAGGCCAAGAATTCTACTTCCAATAATTCCTGTACAAACGTTGATCTTCTCTAGATACAGCGTATGTAATTCCTCCACCCAAAGAGAATTACGCTGCGACCAATAACGGCAATTGTGTCGATTTACAGCTCTGTTCGGTGAAAATGTGGCTTTGTCATAGAAAACAATATGATTTACGAAACGTGGATTGTTATCATATATGTCCATAATCTTTTCACAGAACTGAATTCGTCTGTCAAAATCATCTTCGGCTAGTTCCCGAACTAAGTTCAGCTTATAACATAAGGGTGAGACTTTTCTTTGTGCAAAATACTTAGTACAGTTCCTCAACTAATGTTATTATCCTGTGCCAATTGTTTAGTCGAAGAATAAGGATTTTCGGTAACTTGCAGTAAAATATTCAATATTTTACCTTCCGTTGATACTTTTGGGCGGCCACTTCTTCTAACATCTTTAACATGTCCTTTGTTCCTGGATTTTTTATTTATTTTGGTAACAGAGAAATGTGTCATAGGTGCGCTGTTTGGGTGTTCACTGTTAAATAAAACATAGACTTTCGCCACTTTGACAGATTTGTAGATTCTATTGCTCTCTCTTTCCAAGCAACTCCCAAAGCTTGCTATTTTGACATATACTGCACAAGCAGCACAGCGTGGTATGCGCTTTTCATAAAAGGCACGTAAAAGAGTAGGCGTGGGTAACTCTCAGAGCTATTGATTTAAATGCGCAGAGACAAAAAATGGGAACATTGATGGTATAGGGAATGAAATATCTGACTCTTATTTAATCTGTGGTTTCGCAGTATACAGGGTAGCGCATTTGATTTTAGAGAAATTACTTCCCGCAATGCTTTCAAGGAAGATTTCATTAATAAATCAATTGCGTAAACTTTTATTTTAACAAAAAAAATTAGTAGATTACCAATTGGCAAAGCAGATAAGAAAGTACTGTAGTGTCGTAGCACCTAGAATATGACCAGAATGCAAAAGAATTTTATGATCGCTTAGTTTATTGCGCAGCAGTCAACAGTAAATTATTCCAACATTTAATGTTAAGAGGTATAATATTAGAAGTCTTAAAAAGCAAATGTTAATGTTCGTTTGTTATTTGTACTGATATACAATTTAATGACTTAATTTTAATAAACTTTATTAATTTTTGACGTTTTGCATAACGTACTACTATTTGTTTTTTATTAAAATGAAAGTTTATTACCTACCCAACTAATATATTAACAAATATCCCCTTGACAACATTGTGGGAAGTAATAATTTAAATAAATTCAAAAACACATGTTATTTCCCTATGGTGCGGAACCAAATGCACCACCCTGTATGTGTTTCTAATCAGTGAAAAATGATTATCGATTAGTTCTACATTACATAATATAAACTTCACGTTATATCTTTTCCGCTATATTTATTCTTAAAATCCAACGAAATACCTACGTCAGGGATGATAACGCTTAATAAATTTATATTCATAATTATTTTATCAATGAAAGTTCTCGCAGCACTGCAACTCGATCGATCAGTCGCTTGCGTCATTATATTTTTATAATTTTATAATAGGATGCATTTTATATCTTTCAATCATTCGATTAGTAGTTTTAATAGTTTCCTACACAACTCTTCATCGTGTAACTTCCCAGTTAATTTCTCATTAATCATTACCTTTTTTAATGATTAATTTGTTTTTTCTTTTTGTCTTTTCAGAATTATTTTAATTTGAACATGGTTCCCTAGTTAAATTAAATCATCTTTGAGTAAATTTCTTTTTTATTCAAATTATGTAATTTTGTTTGTGAAATAAATGCGATTTATTATAATTATTAACCAGAAAGCAATAATAACATAAATAACATAGATAATACGTATAAGATAGGTTTTACACAAGATGCTGAATTTGCATTGCAATGGAATCTCGAAAAAAGTAATAGACACGAACTGGGACAAAGTTTAACTAAAGGGTTTTCCAATAAGAGGTGTTATTTTGAATAGCCCGCTATTTCGGTAGATGTCACTTTTGAAGCTATCATTTTTTGACATTTGACAAGTAGAAACTACGCCATTAATAAATATGGAACGATACACGCTTCAACAACGCATTGAAATTATTAAAATTCACTATAAAAATGGTGAAAATTTGGCAGAGACGGTTCGTAAAACTCGAACATTTTTGGGTCACCGTGAAGCACCTTGTCGGACCGCAATACAGAAATTGGTGAAAAAATTCGAGCTCTTGGGACAAGTTAGTGATGTGAAGAATAAAACCCGTGCACGTCGCTCAAGAACAGCCGAGAATATTGCTGTTGTAGCCGAAAGTGTTAAAGAAAACCCAGGTTTGTCCATTCCTCGTCGTTCTTTGGAATTAGCCATTCCACAAACGTCATTACACCGTATTTTGCATAAAGATTTGGGTCTTAAGGCTTATAAAGTCCAGTTAACACAAGAACTCAAGCCGGCCGATCATCAACAACGTCGTGTCTTTGCTGATTGGGTCGTTGAAATGCATGAAAATGATCCAGAATTCCATCGAAAAATCATCTTGAGTGATGAGGCCCATTTCCACCTCGGTGGCTTCGTCAACAAGCAAAATTGTCGGATCTGGGGCTCAGAAAATCCAAGAGTTATTGTTGAAAAGTCTCTCTATCCTCAACGTGTGACTGTTTGGTGCGGTTTATGGTCCGGCGGAGTCATTGGACCTTACTTTTTCGAAAATGAGGCTGGAGCAACAGTTACGGTGACTGGATTGCGCTATCGAGAGATGATTAACGATTTTTTATGGCCGGAATTGGATGGTATTGATCTGGACAACGTTTACTTTCAACAAGACGGCGCTACGTGCCACACAAGCAACGAAACCATTGATCTTTTACGGAAAAAGTTTCCGGACCGTGTTATCTCTCGAAGAGGTGATCACAATTGGCCACCGAGATCTTGTGATTTAACACCTTGCGACTTCTTTCTTTGGGGCCACGTGAAAGAGAAGGTCTACGCCAACAGCCCAGCGTCGATTCAAGACCTCAAAGATGGAATTCGTGAGGCTATCGAGGACATAGGGCAGCCACTTTGCGATTTGGTTATGGAAAATTTCATGAAAAGGATATTGTCCTGTAAGCGTGGTCGTGGTGGTCATTTGCCTGATGTTATTTTCCACTATTAACGGCATACCTTCCTCTTTATAATGAAATAAACATCCGATCATTTATATTAAAAAATGGCACTTTTCTTTGAATATCAAAATAACATCTCTTATTGGAAAACCCTTTATAAGCGTAATGATGGTGTTTATTTTGGCTTTTCAAAGAATCCATAACCTACCAGTTTTTGACAAAAAACAAAAACTTAGGACAATACATCCATGATTGTTTTATTTCGAGCTATAACATACGATTATTACTTTTGTTGCAGAAAAATATTTAAATTATCCAGTGGTTCAATTCACGAATCAGTCCTGAGAAAAGAAAAAGTATGTAGGTACATACCAGGAACCTGGAAGTACATTGTGCATATTATACATATAGCAGAAACAATCTATAATTAATAAAAGATTATTCTTATTTACAAGCAGTATAACATTATACTCTGAGATGCAGAAGCTATTTTTGGAAAATCTGGGAGGCAAGAAACAGTTATTTCCATTTCTTACTCGTCCTTTATTTTCTTGGAGTTTCAATGAAAAAAGATTCTACATGACCAGTCATTCAGAAATACTAACACATGAACCAAGCAATCATAATAAGATACATGCACGCATACTACATTACGCTCAAAGGGGTGACAAAGATAAATGATTAGAAAACGGTGGTGTCCTTATTCTGTTAGCTAACCTGTAATC
This sequence comes from Ignelater luminosus, assembly GCA_011009095.1. Lineage (NCBI taxonomy): Eukaryota > Metazoa > Arthropoda > Insecta > Coleoptera > Elateridae > Ignelater > Ignelater luminosus. The sequence goes on from VTPC01005037.1 coordinate 34,991, forward strand.
AAACCATAGATAGCGTTCAGGAACTGAGTATCGCTTATAAATAGCAAGGGACATCAACAGTGAACCAAATAACAATGACCAGTATAATATTTCAACTAAAAAATATTTTAGTTGCTATGGACGTATTTTAAATACAAATATTTTCTTTTATAACTAAAAGTATAACTTGCCACTGAAATTGACGATGAAACCTATCAAAACGACATATGTACGTTCTCAGCTGCAAAGCCAACTCTGTTATAATTTTTTTAGAACACCCGTTATTTTCCGTTTTATTGTAATTATTATTGCAAGGGCCCGTCAAGATCTGAAGCCCAATGACCACAACGACTCCTTGTAAGCATAGTGAGTAAGCAAAAATTCCTACCGTCGGGTCCCAAATCGAAAACTACGTCAATCTTTGAATTTAATATTCAAAGGTTTCAATGTTATAGAATTCAGGAAGGCTTTGACCTCGTTTTTGTAGTGTACAAATATACAACAAATTCAGGTTTACTACTTAAAAACACAAAAATCACTACTTATATCGGTAACTCTTGTCTACTTAAAAAGATGACACAAACCACAGACCCTTAAACTAAAAATATTTATTTAGTAACTTTTGGCGAAGCCTCAAAGTACACTCTTACAAAAATATCATGTCAAGGCCTACTCTATAATATTGAGACAGACTATACATTAGGGCAGGTCGAGAAAATATAATTTTCTAGTATCGAATTCTAATAGGGCTCAAAAGTTGCCTAATCGCTTACAGATCAATGGAAAGATAATTTAAAAAATCATGCTATTGATCTTCAGTTCGCGCAAAGAGTCAAGGGTTTGGAAAAAACACAAGAAAGTCAAAATTTTAACCTTTACACTTTCAAGTATCGAATTCTAATATAGCTCACAAATCGCGTAATAGCTTACTGATCAATGGAAAAATAATTAAAAGAATCATATTATTGATCTTCAGTTCGCGCAAAGGGCCGAAAGTTTAAGAAAATATTAAAAAAGTCAAAAGTTTAGCTTTAAACTCAAAGTATACTGGTAATGTTTTTATGCTTTTAATAGTATTTAAATACTTCGTTGTGGTTCCCTGATAACAGAAATAGTATATTTAAAAACTCTATTTGGACAGTTCTTTGCTTGCCTCACCACTAAATTACTGAAACAAGCCAGAACTCTCCACGTAGAGGTGACTGCACTTCGAGTTCAGCCCACTCCCTTCCCAGTCGGCCAACCGTATAGGACGTGGTTATTTACACTATTTACAAATACAATTAACGAACAAAGATGTTTACAAATTTACAGTTTGGCCATTTTCAATTTATTTCATAACTTTAAAGCGCGATTTCTGCTCAAGTAGGGGCATTTTGAAAGTAAGGTTGATCTAAAAAATCCATCTCTGTTCTCTTGTCCACATACTCTCCTAGAAGATTCTGTGACGAGTTTTACACATCTTTCCACAGCTTGTGTGTGACAGGGAAATTTAAGGAATTCAAATTCAGGTGGAGCTTTAGTTGAAAGAAATAATGAAATACATGTTGTCCAGTCTATCAATCCTGTGTAGTCTGAAGCTTCAAATTTAATTGAGGTCGTAAGAAATATTCTCACAGATTTAACTTTTAATGGCTCACTTCTAGCTTTCAGTACTCTCCTAAAAGTTAATTCTCTTATGTGTGGCCTTTCATCCTCTGACATAGCCAAAGCATGTTTTCAGGATGTACGAAGACAGCGTTTCTTTCACTGAATCAATTTTCTTCCGCTAAAAATCGTGAAGTCTGCACAAATTTAAAAATGTGTTTAGGTCCAAATTTCACAGAGTGGTTCCTCTTGATTTAAAACCATATAGGAGCATATGTTTTCTCTATGAAGTTGGCAAGTATTTTCAACTCATTAGAGGGACGAGTGTGGGAAATATACAGACGTAAGATTCTGTTTGCAGTTGTCAACCACCGTAAATGGCTTTTGGGCCCAGGGTCTTTTAGCGCAAGATCAGATGTACATGTACAGATGGACTGTTTGAACAATCTCTAGTAAGTATTGCTGGTCTTTGCTAAGGTGAGATTTGGTGATTGTGATATCTTCAGAATCAATTTTTCCATAGTTGACTACTGGGAGTTTTTCACAGTCTGATAATTGTTTGCCTATGTTACCGGAAAACGAAGATGGGCCTGCACTCTCACCGTCGAGGTTTTACAACTGCCACACTTTTAACCTCTTGAAGTATCTTTCTAGCCTTTTGTTTTTCTCGTCTGATCTTGCTTTTGTCTATAACTAGTGACTTGTCTTTTGCAGTAATCATTCCTAGATCTTGTATAACACTACAGGCAATAGCAGCAGTGGCTGTATCTGATACGCCAAATCTATCACTAACTGAGAGAGTAGCAGGCAACTTAATTCTCATTTGAGCTAAAGACACTACTTCAACATTTTTTTACTATTTTTTTCATGACTAATGGTAGAAAACTGCAACGTTTTAGTATTTTCATGTATTTTGAAATAAAGTGGTTTTTATCTTTTTTCTTTCAAAGTTTGGCGCCTATGCGCAAACTAAACTCATCGCAATATAATATTATTAACATTATTGTCTGCTTAAGGTCATAAAACTGTCAGTTTTAAGTGGTATTAAGAAACCAAAGCACTTAAATTAAACATTTCACAATTGTTTAAAAATTCAGTGGTTTATGCCATTTTCTTCAATATTTAGGTCCTTTGCGCGAACTGAAGATCAATAGTATGATTTATTTGAATATTTTTCCATTAGTCAGTAAGCAATTAGACAACTTTTGAACCCTATTAAAATTTGATACTCGAAAATTATATTTTTTCGACCCACCCTACTATACATAGTGATTGCTGTTTGGAATGATGAAGAACCTTTTATCTAGATTTCAGAGATGTTTAGCGCCAAGAAACTTCTGAATTGAACCAAATATTTCTAAAACTAAAAAAATTAGTCTCAGTAAGGGTCGCTGTTGTCCCAAGATCTGAAACTGAAACTCTCATTAACCTCACAATAAACTTCGCCACTGCTAGCAAGAAGTAAATTATAAAGTAGGTACCTGAAATATTTATTACTTACCTTTCACACATGGAAAAACGTCACTACATTAAATGCTTACACATGTAATTGACTGAGGTTGTTTTATTATATTCTTAAACAGACTACAACAGTTATTTATATAACTAGAGAGTAAAGTGAAACTTTTTGAACGAGTAGAAAGTACTATAAGTCCTACGAGTTCACAAAAGACCCTTTACACTCGAGTTATAATACAATATTTATGCACGACCGTATTTTAAAATGGAAAAGCTTTTGTCGACAAATTAAAAAATGAAGTTGGCCATGAATTCGTTATGCCATCGATACGTCAAATTAACTGCAAATGTTTGTAATTGTCAACTTTTGACATCGACAACGAGTTGTAAAGTACTTTATGTACAACCGTGAGATATATCTTATAAATCGCACTCACTGGAATAATGTAATGTTTGAGATTACCGCACGCGTGTAATAACATTTTGATTACTGAACGCGTGCGATAATTTGTTTACTGTTTACACTGTTGCTAAGTACGTTGCTATCATTTTGAACAATAAGATTCAGCTGTTACTTTGTATTAATATTCACAAAATCTTGATCGAAAGTAGTTAGTCCATGATTGGGAGCACCAAAAATGGTTCCATTTGTAAAAAAACTCAACGGTTGTACATAAAATTTTGTACACAATTTGTGACATACACTATTATCGCACACACATGGTTACGCAAAACTTGGGCTATTTCCGTTTACGTAATTTCCAAGTCCGTGGGATAATAATGTGTGTATCCCACCCGTTTTTAATTTAGATAATTCAGATAAATAAGGGCGTTTTTATTAAAACTATAAAAATATACAACTATTTACTCTGTTGTTTGTATTTAACAGAGATTGGTGGAATTAACCAGTGGCTAGTCTTGAATGCTGAAGCATTGCTAACGAAAGGGGCGTCTTAACTTGTTCATATTGTTAAGAAACTAATCCGTCGTGATTGTAAACTGAACAAATAGGGTATAATAAAAATAACAATACAAAACAACATTATTAACATCTTGTCCACATTACAATGCGTACTTTCCTCTTTTATTTTTATCAACAGCTGTGATCGAATCAATTTTAAGAGCATTTCACAAAAATAGTAAAACTGGAGCATGTTTTAAAATACACTTATCGTTTTCAATTACCAACTGCTTAAATTTGCGTGCGCATTTTATGAATCATAGAAATCATGTCGTCTGCTGCTTCAGTTAATTCCTTTCTTCGTTTATTATGATGATTATATCTTAGAAAAGATATTTTATTTGTGAATTAACTAAACGAGATGATTTCAAAAAATATGATAGTCTGTATTTAAATATTATAATGTGCTATACTGCTGTTTGTCATCTTTGTCCGTCACGTAACAAAAACTGTGAATTCAATATAGTTACGGTAGATCCAGTGAAATGAAAAAAATTAATAAATGATGTTAATTGTATACTAGTCAGAAACAGTTAAATAGAGTATATTATAATCACGTTACGTAGAGGACTTACAAATTTTCTATTTAAAAAGCTGAAGCTAGAACATTTAGTAATTAGACTTTGTCCGGTACGTGACAAAGAAAAATTATAGATCTTCAGAAGTTTCCGCAATAATTTTTCTTATGTTTGTTAATAACAAATTATCTAACATAACTATTCCTCTGTGATATGTGAAAGATGCTCACCAAGATCCTTGTTTTTTTTATTTCCGAGTTGTAACATAAATATAATGACTCTACTACTACTCATCAGAAGCGGAAATACAGGAAGGAAAAATACACTTCTTAAAAGAATTATGTTCCGCCACTGAAAGATAAACGATTTTATCATTTTCTAAATCCGCACTGAAACTCTATGGAAAAACTTATTTTTAGCATGAACCCTAACTTTAGTACTGATCTTGTCGCCGTCAAAGACAGAGACGATTTGACTTAATTTTAATAAATTGCTTAAATACAGGGTGTTTGGCAATAACACCAAAAACGCTTAACCAGATTCCTAGAATCAAGATAATGTGTTTTTTTTTAACCCAACTAAATCCAAGGTATACCGTTTATGAGATACAAGATTAATGGATTATTTAGATTAATCGATTATTTCGATTTATCAATTACCCGATTATTTGATTATTCAATTAACTGATTAAATGGATTGTTAGAAATCAGGCCGTCTGCGTCTGTTAATAGGCCATTCTATGCCCTATTTAAGTAATTGAGGAATTGGACAATTACTTAAGGAACCGATTAATCAATTGCTTGATTTTAGTTTCCCTAATCGTCTAGTTGATTCAATTGTTTACATTATTATTTAAGGGTTGTATTTTAGTCCTACCCAGGACATCGTAATTTATCACAATTTTTGCTTATACCTCGAGTTGTAGAACTAACTGATAGTTTTTCAGTTCGTCACCAAATAAGTGACGTATTTACAAAACTTGTTTAGGAAGCTTGTTTTATTAAAAAGATTTCTTAAATATGAAGTCTTTTTAAAAGAAGTAATCGGCGGAATTTTAATGCAAAAAAAAATCAAAATGCTTTTACCTAAAGTTTTATATTTGTTATTATTTTTCTATTATTATTATTATTAGTATTATTATTTGACTACTGTGGAGGATCCAGACTCTTAGAACCTTCACATAAATACGCTACTGTGATGCGTTAAATAAATTATGCCTGTTGATAAATATTTAAAAGTAAAATAAACAATAACGAACGCGGAAGTGTCAATTAAAACATGAAAACAACTTTCTGTCAGTTACTTGATTCAACTAAAATTACGTTTGTTATTGAAATTAGTTTGCATATTTTCTAGTTTTTCTGAACTTAGTGTGGCTGTATTTCTAAATTGTCAATGTGACAAATACTGGGTATTCATTTAGTAAGGAAAAGTTATCAACCAAGAGATGGAACTAAATTCCACCAAAAATGGCGAAAAAAGGGGTGATCATCAGTTACCTACAACCAATGTTACCAAAGCTGGCTACAAATCTTCAACATTGATTATGATTTCTGGCAATATGTTTTACTGTTGTGACAACAGTGTGATCACCCTCAAAGCTAGTTGATGTGAGATAAAGTACCGACATCAAACAAAAGACGATCGCAAATTGAGCTCAGTAACGATTTTCTCTCACCTAGGGGCGCTGTTGCTCCACGTTAAATTTCACAAGTCCAAATGTCAATTTAGAAGTTTTAGGTTATGAAAATTTAAATTTTAGAGAAAGTAATTATTAATGTCTTATTGTTTCATATTATTCTTTATTCTTTGCAAAGTTTGTTTAAGTAGGTGTATTTCCAGTTTCCTCAGCATTATCTTCATCACTTTCACAATTTTTTTATTAATTGCTATACAACAAATTTTGTAGTGGTTTGCACAACCGTTTTTAAATAGATCGGGTTAATCCAAATAACTGTGCATGATCAGATCATAAATATGAGTTAAGTTTCCAAAAAACGCGTTTAATAAGCAACAAGGTATTAATTAATTACTTATTTCTATTTCAATCTTAATAACTTCAAACTTATAAACTGACGTTTAAACTTGTCAAATTTGACATGGAACAACAGTGCTTCTAACAGAGAGAAAATCGTTATCGAGCTCAATTTACAATCGTCTTTTGTTTGATGTTGGTACTTTACCGCACATCAACTGACTTTGATTTTTCTCCTAGTTTATGAATCTTTTTTAAGTTGGTACACTTGCGAAAATTGATAATACTGTTATAGGTAGAAATGAACTAAATTAATTAACCTTGAATAATTAAGATGGCATCTGTCAGTCGAGGTTATGCAAAATACATATACTGACAGAAAAGAAGTAAAAAGCAATCACAAAGATTAATTTTGTTTTATTTGAATTACTTTCAATGTAAATTTTTAGTTTGCATGTTAACATCTATCTTTCATTACCAACTTAAAGTTCAGTTAATTTACTACCAACTTAAAAGCAATAGTCGCAGTATTAGATGAACACATCATAGGTTATGCAGATTCGATTTTTTTTTCGATGCCACGTTAGTGATTCCTATTTGGATTCATGAAGTTCTGATTATTATGGTTATTATTTGGTAATCAATTATCTGCATAACAAATTAGGTACTGATTTAATGATTAATCGATTATTATTTTATCATTTTGAGTAAGCAATTAATCGATTATTCGGATTATCCGATTAGCCAAAATAATCGATTATTTTTTTGTAATTGATTATCGATTATTGAAACTGATAATCGCCCAGCCCTACACTTGAAGACCTAAAATTCATATAAACTTTCTTGATCTTAGTTCCTAAAATACACCTTTAAGGTTTCAGGAAGATACACCCTGTATATCTATAAATGGGAAGATGTCCTCTGATATACAATATACCATTATATCAATGTAAACATTTTCAATCCAAGAACGGTTTTACGTTGCAATTTATAATTCTTTTTATAAAATTTCCAGGATTTCAGCGCCATATTAGTTTACAGTAATTTTTATCAAAGCATTCATATATAATTACTACCACTATCAAAAGTATTGTCAGTCATTACTACTTGCCAAACCTGAGAAATATGATGCTACACTGAAAACAAGCAAAGAAAAAAGGTATACAAAAAATGTTATGTATAATCTGCAGTCAAGTTTGCACTTGACGCCTGCAGACTAGATTGCCATGATTTACAGTATAACCAATGTTTTGTCGCATGCATTAGAAAAAAGGAAGATGCATGATTGGCATGTACTGTACAACTTAAATGTACTCACAAATACAATTTATAAAACTATTTTATAAATAAAATTTAGATTATTCAAGGGCATTGTTTTTCCTATATTGGAAATTATTTATAAATTTTAACATTTCTGGCATTACAGTATCCTCATATGACAGTAACAATCTTCTTTTATAGAAAGCCATGATTATAAGTTAAATAATTTAGAAGTATTGTGAAAGAAATTATGCTTAATTAGTACAATCAAAATAAATATCTTGACTAATTTAGATAAGTTTAAAAACTGGTAGTTTTTTTTTTTAAAGCATATGTCCCCCACGTGACATTGGCATTCAATTAGCTTTTTTTATAATAATAGCTTAAAACGTTTATACATAGTTAACGTTTTATACCATGCAAATGTGGTAAGAAATTATTTTATACTTTAATATGCAAGAAAGTATTGTACAATTGTCACACACAACAGTGTGATGCTCACTTTATTGAACAGATTATCCAAGGATAAATAGATAATAAAATAAACAAACTCTAGGATAGTCTTCTTTTATTTTTTTTAATTGTTTAAAACAACATTTGAAAACTGGTTCTTAAAGAACTGCACTAAATGACATGTTAAATACATGATATTAGTAGAGGACAAAATACTATACAAATAACAAAATACAACAAACAGAATAATACACATTGGCTGCAAAACATGTGACTACATTAAACGCAATGACTAATTGACTATAAGTCAGTGCGAGGTTCGTACAACACCTTTTTATGAAGAAAAGACAGAACATCCGTAAATGTTGTATGTACTACCCGTACTATTTGTGCGTGTCATACGAACTTCACAAGTAAGGCCTATACCTAAGGTAAATATACATAATAATGCAAGTGTATCCAATTCCGGAAAATGTAAAGCACAAATACTTATTACTAATATTCATAATAAAATAGCAGTGTAACTAATGAAATGGTGTGCTGATGAATGACATTTACGCACTCTACTAGAAGCAATTGCAGTCGGATTCTAACGCTTATTAACTGACATGAACAGAGATTGGCAAAACAGGATCACTTACTGTTCATCCATACGTAAATACGCACATCGAGACAAAGCCATTACATTATTATATTTATAAATAATATGTACAACAATACGATATCTATCTGCCCATTTCTTTCATATTTTCTCTTTTTCTAAGCTACAATTATTTGCAGATGAACCAACACAGAATCATCAACTATACAGTATGGTGTTCCTAACAGACTTTCTTACACATTTACAAATAAATAAGTTATCATGATCTTAATTCGATCAGTGAGTAACATTAACATCATCACTTTTGTTTCTAACGATACTTCTAAACAGAATACATTTTTCTCATTAACAAAATAGCAAATAATTTATACAAAGTATAATTTGTACTTAACTTAAATCATTAAATTAAAGAAATAAATGTACAAATCTACGTAAGATCATATAAATGATAAAGATAACTGAGAAAACTTGATGTACAAAGAGTAAATAATCTACGAAAATCTGTGCAATCTTAAAATTCTTTTCAAGTAGATACATAAATATTAGTAAATACTTATAAAAGTATTTAGGAAGAAACAATAAATGTTAGGAATAAGAGGATACCTAAGCATTCAACCTCAAAAGTTTCACTGTAACAAATTAAGGTTCTATTTTTATATAAGGAACATACTCTTCTATACAAGGTTAATAATATTGTGCTAAATTAATAATTACCAGTAGTATATATAAACGGTTTCAATTTCACAAACATACATGATTTTTCGCAATTTCTTATAACAGGGTAGATAATAACGCAACCTTGTGAAAATAATGAGTATTTATAATTTCAGGATTTTTAGATTTAACAAGACTTTAGTATCCTTAAGTGCGGCAATTAATAAATTACAAATTCCACAAAGTAATTATTTTGTTTATAATCTAAAATAAAAATAGAGGTGATCGATTTTGGAGATAAATTTTTATAAACAAGTTTTGTACGTACTTATGATTTTGTCGGTGTTGCATTTGAAGTTGTTAAGGTTTGATGATTTGTAAAATGGCAAAATATCTTTCTATCATGATCGATAAAAAAAAAATGATTTACAATAATGATACTGTGCTTTTTTTGTTTTATTTTTATCAGCTTAGATCTGGCACCTAAATAGATTTCTAGTGTTAGAATGAGCAGATGAAAAAATAAATTTATTTTATGTCCTCATTGCCTAATTTGGATTTTGTGGAGTTATACAAGATTTTAAATTTTTCAAGAACAATTTAGGTAAAGCTCCAATAATTTGCTTTTATATAAAGCCATTATTAGGAATTAGTAGGTAGATTAATAATGAATTAACTATCGACTGATTATACGTTAATCATGCAGTTAAAGTTACAGTCGAGGAAATTTCAAAGATAATCAGTTTTCTCTCACTTAGTACCTACTATAAAATAAAATCCCTTTTAATACTATATCCTATAAAAGGGTATACATATCTAACGTTTACGTATTAAAATTTGGTAGGTAAAGTGGGTGTTATCGGCTATCAGATAAGCAACTGGCATTACTTGGGTAGACGATAAACTAATCTCCAGGTATAAACATTCAATTATTTTTAGCTACTTTCAGATCTAGATAATTTAAATTTAGAGAAATACTTCCTGCTAATGTGTCAAGAAATGCTGTTGCCTTAAGCTGAATTTCACTAAACTATTAAATATCTAAAAACTGAACGGTATTATAAAACTTCTGCTAATACGGAGGAACAGTTTTTAACACTTTGAACTAACCAAATTGAAATTCATGATGTCATTCCATTTACAATGATGTTACAATAATTAAACTCTTGCAATTAACAAATTGTAAATATAAACATCGTTATACTAAATTATACGTAATTGGTGATCATAGTGTTTACTATACATTTTAAAGCTTTTACAATGAAAAGAATTACATTTTGATCAATTCATTAACATGGATATATTTGTGAATTACAAAATTATTAAAATGTTGTGAAGTTTTATAATTAACTACTTCATTAAAAATACATTTTATATATACAGTCCAACTCTTTACGGGCAGAAAAATGCTTAAAATAACTACGAACTACTTATAAAAATAATCCAACTTTATTTCTGAACCTATGGCAAATCGTGTGGCCAATTTGGGTCAGCTTTAGAATAGTTGTAGAATTTTAGTTTCTCTAATTAGTATTGCACATTTATTAAATATTCATGTTACACAATAATATATGCATGTACGTTTAATATATTACTGTATTACACATCAGATTAAAAAGAAAAATCAAGTAAAGTTTTTAATCTCCAAACTGTTTATTGAAATTCATCCACAAAGACGATAAATTTTTAAAGATTTTCAAATAGTAAACAGAAGATGCAGTAGAGATCCTGTGACTAGCTTTGAAACTTTATTTACATTAGTAAAATTTATTAGAAATTAGAATTTTAAGAGAAAATTACAAACGAATAATTTTAAAATATCCACAAACCTAATTATGGTATTCAATTTCAGTTACAGCAATTGAATCACTTGTACAAAAAACAAAGATGTATTTATTGGAATGGCTACAATGATACGTAAACATTTCAACTCATACTTCTCGCCCAATAAGACACTACGCTTTAGAATTTAAATTTACATATTTATTTCAATAATTAAACCATAAAACAGAAATATTTAACAGCAATTTTGTTAATTAAATTCCAACTTTCAACAAAATTTTATTTAAACCATCAATAAATAGATAAAACAAAATGCTTGTGTACATTTCTTAACCTCAATATGACTCGATAAAAATACCTTATTTGAAAAATCAAAATAAAGTTTGTGTACAGTTAAAATAGTGCTCGCAATAAATCACAAGTTTAAATTTTACCAAAAAGACTCCAAATTAACTTTGTTCAAAATCAAAACTATCAAACACAGTTTAGAATATGATAAAGATAATCTACTAGGCAACTAGTTATGATCAAGATAAGTTAATTTACAACACAGGTATATTTATCAATAAATAAATAAAAATATAAACTACACTTTAAAACCAACTTCACAAAAACAATCCATTTATATAATTATTATATTGCTATTAGATTCGTTTCCTATTTAAATAAGTTACTTTACAAACTAAATTCTTCAACTATAATTTTCTCATAAAATCAGTCACTATTTTAAATAATAACAACTTTTGAAAAGTAAAACATTATCATAAACAACAAGAAACACAGTAGGTACTACACTTAAACAGAATCAAATATTATTTACTCTTTTCGAATCACTGGGTTGACTAAATGTTTCGAAATAAACTTCACAACACTTAATAACTTATAATTAGTACGGTTGAAGATGTGTACAAAAACAGAATTATGTGTTTTTAGAGCTTAAGCAACAAATTTCATGATTACTATTGTCTTCGTTATATATAAATATATTGTGTTCCGTAGGTGTGTAGAGGCTGATTATGATTATGCAAATTTGCAACTTTAATAAAGACGAGACCCTCTGCACTTAAACTTAATAAAAACCTAGACCTAATAATAACATAGCTATTTTTACATTATGTACAATGAAACAATACAAAAGTAATACAGGGCGCAGGCTTTCCCATTTTATGCTTATAATGCATATTGCACTCAATTCAATTTATAGATCATAAAAGTACTAGTTACAGGGTTGTTTAAAAATTCAATTAAAAAAGGAAAACATTTATAAAATGAGCATCTCGGCTCAGGTTGCCTTTAATAATAATCAATACAACAATCCACCTGTTGTCACACAGGTGTATTTAAGGTAGATGCCTACTCAAGAGCTAAATTAACAACAAGAATTGGATCAAGTGTGACAACCAAAACAATCTGTTTTTGTTTTAATTTTGTTGACAATTTTATGAAAATGTTCAAATTATACAAAAACAAATTGATAACATTATTTAAACAACACTGTACCTGTAATAAAAGTGCAGAAGAGTCCTATCAAGCAAGCAAAAGGGCAGATGCTGGAAGAGCCGGTGTGGCAGTCTCTCGATAGCCAATTCTAAACGGCAAGTCTACTTACACACTCACACGATGGGACGTTCAAAACTCAGCGAATTCCTTAGCACATTTCTCTGTAGATGAGATGCGCAACGCCTCCTCTTCATAATCGTCGAAGTTGCTAGTATCACCTGGACCTTTGCACCTAGGAATAAACGGCGCTTCGATCTTCTTTTGAAATACAGCGATCCAATCTGTCGAGGTAAACCATTTGTGCCCTTTGATGTCGTTCACGCCCGCTTTAAGATTTCCATATCGCTTAGTGAGATCTACTTGCAGCAAGTTACGTAACAAGTCCTTAAGGTCGGACCCGAAATGTGATGGAAAGCGTACTTTACCCGAAACAATCTTTTCATATATTTGAATAGGTTGATCGGCGAAGAACGGAGGGTAACCAGCCGCCATTTCATACACCAGCACCCCAAGAGCCCACCAATCTACAGCTTTATTGTAACCTTTGCTAAGAATGATTTCGGGTGCCAGGTACTCTGGTGTTCCACATAATGTCCAGGTGCGACCCTTCACCCGTTTGGCAAATCCAAAATCTGTGACCTTAAGATATCCTTGTGAGTCGATAAGAAGATTCTCTGGTTTCAGATCTCGATATATCAGATCTAAGTAGTGTAGGTATTCAAATGCCAACACTATCTGAGCAGCATAAAACCGAGAATGTGGTTCGGAAAAACGCCCTACCTTTCGCAGGTGAGAGAACATCTCTCCTCCAGGCACATACTCCAAAACCATGTAAAGGTTTGAATTATCCTTGAAATGAAACCTTAGACTGACAAGGAACGGAAAACTGATAGCTTGTAAAATACGCTTTTCATTTAATGTGTGTTCAACTTGTTTTAATTTAACAACTTTTTGTTTATCGAGAATCTTCATTGCATAATATTCTTTAGTAGGTTTGTGTTGTACTATCATTACTCTCCCAAAGGACCCCGTTCCTAACGTTTTGATTCTTTCAAAATCATCAAGGCCGGCAGTATTTGTTGGGTTCTTTTTCCATTTTTCTTCAAAATCCTCTTTTGCTTGGTCAAGGAATTCCTTGACACTCTCTGCTGAATCTACTTTTTTGTTGGCCGTTGCGGCATTATTGCCCATGGTTTGGACTTTTAAACCTTCCAGGGCTTCAGGTAAATAATATACTCTGCCTGAAGCACTAAGAATTTTTATTGGACGAGAACGGAGGACACCGAAGTCGCAACGTCCTGTGTCAACAAAAATCGTACACAGACATGTCTATTTTTGGTTTATTTAAATCACCCACACACAAAACAAACTATCAAGTCACAGCCAATATAAACGATTTATAACGAAAACTTAAGAACAAAATTCGTCTGAAGACGAACTATAAAATGGCTTCCAAATGCCCAGGTTTTCACTTCACTTGCAAATTGGTGTACGGCAGGTTTGCAAGTCAATCATACAGTTATTATTTCAACCACGAGATGGTGCTGCATGTATCAATATTCAATATTTACAATATACCGAGTGCTTGTAAAGGAATCTCGCAATTGTGGTAAACAATAATTTCGCAAAAACGTTTTGTTATACTATATTTTATTTATTAATATACAACTTTAAACTAAACATATCTAAGATTATAAACAATTTTAAAATTATTTATGGTCTTCATAGATGTGTTACTGATTAAGCAGCGAAATATAGTTATCGCTATATTCCCACTACCCACTTCCTTCTAAGCTGTTTGAACTGCATAATTAAATTCAGAAACGGAGTAACGCATCATAATTAATTCCATTAATTAAATTTTAGTTGAAATAAACCTTACTTATACAAGTTTTTCCAAGGTCATTCTAACGTTAATTTAAAAGCGTTTGTATCCATATATACCTATATCTACTCCTTGCGTTAGAAACAGACCTAAAAATTCGATTCAAGATTGTCTACGCGTGACCTCTTCTAGTACGTATATAATAGTGGAAAGGAATTTTCCAGCAAATAATTTCTCACTTTTCGCTTTAGAAAAACTAATGTACCTAAAACAATAAAGCATTGCCATTAACAAAATTATACTTACATAAACACTTCTTTTTCGAATAATTTTAATTACCTAACTCTGTGTTTAATTATTTACCTATTTATGCAGAGTTTACTATTTACGCGTGCATATACATATTTCCTTGTGTGTCTTCTTTAAAAGCCTTTTCAGTTTTTTAGGTTTACATTTATGAAAAGAGTTCTAAATTATGAGTCCCTACATATTCGAATTTAATGGGTATAGTCTCCGTCTCTTCCATTGTTCTTGAAAGAAAATATAAAAATGTTACTTTTTTAGACCAGTCAAAATCGAGAATTTCAAAACCATAAAATTAAAGTAAAAACGAATGAAGTGTAACAAAAAAGTTTCAAATTCACTAATACAATTAATTTTCATAAAAAGGAAAAATTTATCGATATCATGAAATCTTAAAACAGAAATTTAAAAAGACAGCAGATTCGACTCTTAAATGTTTCCTCAAAACTCCGAATTTCTTATACCACTTGAAAATCAAATTTGAAAAATCATGAAAATGTCATCTGAAATTACAAAGAATGCAATAAATATCATCTAATGGAATCGATTTTCAAACCTCTTTCTACAATTTCCCCAGCCGTGGCTGAATTAAGAAGACGAAAATCGAAAAATTAAAGAAACATCGAAACTCTTAGAGTTAGACACATGTTTGTGATAGGACAAAGACATTATGGAGATACCTAACGACCCATGCTTTAAAAGCATCCAAACTTATAAGATAATAAGAAATAATGACAGACACGTTAAAATTGAAAATTCACAGATTTAATTTCTGGCCATCTGGAATCGAGAGATATAAAAATGTAAAAATTACTTAGAAATGCTCACAAAAGCATGTAAAATCTGTTCTCAAAGAAGTTTACACTTTTGAATCACCGGAATTCGGGATATTTAAAGAAGGTATTAAGATTACATCAAAAACATTGAAAACCTTCCAAAATGTGTTTTCTAAATAGAAAGCTTTAAGAATCAGGGAACATAATCAAAATATAAACTACTAATTAGGTCAAATTTGAAGATTAAAAAAATATTAAAACGAATTTACAATGTTTTAAAAAGTAATATCCAATCAGCGCCGTAGCTAGAAGATGAGCGGCCGGGTGTCTGTTAATGTAATAATGCCGCCGTAGGCGGCCGGCTCCTTAGAGGACTTAACCTCTCTTAAGCCTGGTGATGGTTGTTTGTTGGAGAAGAGGGAAGTCAACAAAATGGTGCTTTGGAAAGGAAAAGGTTGGTTGTCAATGTCATGTCACGTACCAAGCAGTCCGCACGCCCGTCCACGGCGATGATGGTTGGTGGCGACGGTGGAGCAGACCGGAAGCAGGGTCCTCCATAATCCCCTCCGATGTCGATGACCCATGTTCAGGTGGAATGCCCAAGGACAGCCAGCGAGCCGTCACACAGTGACGACGATGGAACACGATGCGACGGTTCTTTTCAGAACAGTGTTGGAATTGTGTAGTGAGGGGTGTGAGAGTGTGTATATGTTAGAGTAGTGATGTGTGAGTGTCTAGGTGTGCATAGTGTGCCGTGGACTAGTGCAGAATCTGTTCCGGCATTTGCCTTCACCACTAGGGAAACCACGGAAAACCCTAGTGAGAACAGTGTGGCGGTTGTGGAATGGGTGTGGTGTGCAGGGAATCGGCCGGGCGTACAATGCTCGCTCTAAAAGATATTTTGCCTGCTCTAAAATAACAGGAGAAGGATGGTAAAATATATTGCTGCATTTCATTCGACCTACTAGACATTTTATTTTCTCACCCAAACTTTGCTTTTAGCTACGACTCTGTATACAATCCAAAACAGTTTTCAAATTACCGAAAATTGACACCTGGTTATCCCCTGACTTTTATTTTTTAATTCTTAACTTCAGATTGAAACATTTTAACACATGGGCTGAAAAGTCCCAGGCCTAACAAAGAAAACGCGGTTTTTTTGTTCAAAATTAGCTTTATTCATCAACGTAATTTCCATCAAGAACAACGCAATCATTCCAGCGCCGCTCTAACATTTCAATACCACTTTTGTAGAACGATTTATCTTTTGCCTCAAAATAGGACTCAGTTTCAGCGATAACCTCTTCATTCGAGCGAAATTTCTTACCGGCAAGCATTTTTTTTAGGTCTGCGAACAGCCAGAAGTCGCTGGGAGCCAAATCTAGCGAATACGATGGATGTGGGAGCATTTCGAAGTTCAATTCATGTAGTTTTGCCATTGTTTTGATTGACTTGTGACACGGTGCGTTGTCTTGATGAAACAAAATTTTTTTCTTTGCCATATGCGGTCGTTTCTTTGCAATTTCGGCCTTTAAACGCTCCAATAACGCTATATAATGTTCACTGTTGATGGTATTTCACTTCTCAAGATAGTCGATGAATATTACACCACGCACATCCCAAAATATCGAGGCCATAACCTTTCCAGCCGATTGTTGTGCTTTCGGTCGCTTTGGACGAGGTTCACCAGTTGCTGTCCACTCAGATGACGATCGTTTTGATTCCGGAGTGAAGTGATGGATCCATGTTTCATCCATTGTCACATATCGACGCAAAAATTCCGGTTTGTTACGTTTAAACATGGCCAAACACTGCTCAGAAACATCAACACGTTCTTGTTTTTGGTGAACAGTGAGCAAACGCGGCACCCACTTTGAGCAGAGCTTTCTCATAGTCAAATGCTCATGCAATATAAAGCCAACACTTTCTTTTGATATCTTTACAATGTCAGATAACTCACGCAACTTCACTTTTCGATCATTCAAAACGATTTTGTGGATTTTTTTGATGAATTTCTGGTGTTACCGCCTCATTTGGACGTCCACTGCGTTATGCATCATTGGTGTCTCTACGATCACGTTTGAAGTCAGCAAACCAACGTTTTATTGTTGTTTCTGATGGAGCGGAGTCCCCATAACACTTTTCAAGCCATTGCTTCGCTTGAACGGTATTTTTTTCCATCAAGAAGCAGTGTAAAATTAAAACACGAAATTGTTTTTGATCCATTGTTTTGAAAATAACAAAAGTAGCGTCACTCTTAGCACAATAACTCACAAAATAATGAATAGAATATCATGAAATTTTAACAGCTGTCTTTTGAAGGTTAGTACTAACTGAAAAAGCGGTGAATGCAATAGAACTAGCGCCATCTATTTGTTAGGCCTGGAACTTTTCAGCCCATGTGTTATGTTTCTGCTTCTTTAAATAAAACAGGGAAAGGAAGAACACTTTTTCAAATGCATTTATATTGAAGGAAAGATCTAATAAAAAAGCTTTAGAACTTACAATATAATGTATACCTAACTAACTGTATCATGCCAATGGCAATGCAAGATGTTTTAAAACTAATCAAAATTCGAAGAGAAACACACGCAGATTTGGATTATTGTTCATGCTGAGACCTTAGAATAGAGAGTGGATAGGAAGGACAATTTGCACTTATTACTCATAAGATTAAGAGAGGTGGAAATGATGCTGTACAAGAACGACACGTGACTCATTCGATCTGTTGACAGCGCATTGTTGATTTGAAATTTGGATATCAAGAAATGGTTAGTTGTGCTGCTTGCGGTTGTTCAGAAACTGCTAAAACAAGTAATTCGAATATTACGTTCCATCAGTAAGTATAAATGCCAAAAATATGTAATAATGTGGTTTTAGTTTATTTTAATGCTATTAATTATTCCGTAACCTAACTTACTAAGCATAAACACAATTCAGAGGAGTACGGCTTTTACGGTATTTTCTTCACGATAATAACGAACAATTTCAAATTCCAAATCCAAATCATGAACTAAAAGAGAGTGATAAGTATTTCCAAAATATTTTATGTTCCAATTCACAGTGTTTTAAAAATAAATCGGAACTTTTCGTCAAGTAAATTAAAAAAATACACCCTACTCAAAACTCATCGTGTTACGCCACCGGAAAGCGGAAACATCTATTTTGCGATAAGCAAGAACCATTGAGGATGCGGACAAGTTAAATTCTGTTTAATGCTCCTTCTTCTTCACTCTCTATTCTAAGGCTGAGACCTACAAGCATGTACCATAATATTCTTCTTTCAAGGCATCAGTAGCGAATTCTCAGGTAGTACTGAGATGTTGATGCTACATTAAGAGATGTATTTCTCCACTCTTTTGTTTTTTCATTGCTTCTCAGCAAGCATTTAGCAATATGTGGTGTCAGTCATGATAGAAAAGATGTTCAAAAACTTTGTTTTACTTAAATTATTATAAAATTCCATAGGTATGCTGCAAACTGCTTATCAGTGTTAGAAACCTATGCATATAGGTATATACCCAATGAAACAACAATACCCAGTTATTAATTGCCTCTTTATCAAAAGTGAAAGAATTAGCGTATAAACCTAAAAACATGTTCCAGTATCTTCTTTTCATTTTACGATTTGGGGTTTTTACAAAAATCTTATCAGAGTTACTGGACGAAAACGAACATTATTGGTCGGGTTTACAAGTTCATCTATTTCAACGTTTGAAAACTGACGGACCATATCTCAATCAGTTAATAGTTTTCCCAAACTCTTGGAATGCGGAAAAATGTTGGTAAATTTAGTATTTTCTGTAAGAGGTTGGTTCGATCGACAATCGACCTTTGTTTTGATAACTTCTGAAAACGCCCGACTTTCTCATTAACCACAACTACAAAATAAACAGTAAAAACTACTCGACTTGTTTGGTCTAGTGTGTAACTAATTATACGGGATAGTATAATTAAGCTTACTACCATTGCATATTGTAACACTAGGAACTAAAGCAGCTGAACCTTCTGTCGCTCTACCATCATCCTGATATATATTAGATATATAGAAGTCTTACTATAAAAAAGAATCTTTAGTTAAGAATTAATTTAATGCTTATGTAATAAACATAGTCACAGATATATAGAAGATTATGACTTCCCAGTTGTAATTTTTAGAGTATTATTAGTATATCTTTTATCATTAACTGTGAAACTGTATATGATTTTTAGACAAAAGTTCCGATAAAGTTTTTTCCTAAGATGCTTCCTAAGAAAAATGCGACCCTCTAAAGAGGGTGCAAACAAAGATATTTGAAACATGACATGATTGTTTAATATGCTACAACTCACCTAAATTAAAATTGTAAGCGAAAAACTGTTTTTTAGAAAAAAATTTTAGTGAAACTTTTGTCTTAAGTTGACGTTTAGATAGAACACCTTCTGAAGTAGCAGCCCGAACTTATGTTACACTCTGTATTTTGTTAACATAATGTTTAGAAAAAATTAAATAGAATTTCTAAACATGAGTAATTTTAGAGAAAGTGAAATTATAAGTCAGACATCACAACAATCTGAACTACTACTATTGAAGTTTTCTTTTTATTTCAATTGTTTATATACTTTAATTCTTAATTTTATATTTTTTGAAATCATTCGACTTTTACTGATTCAGAATTTACATTTTCATATCTACCGTTTACAAAAGATTTGATTACGTGTTTGCAACAAATATTACATACACTTAGTTTTAATTTTATTATTGCAAGTTTTACACTTAAAATAGTGCATCAAGATAAAGCAGATTTTGCTATTATATACAATAGATTATTTGATGTTTAACGAGTCACGTTTAGAAAGTGAAATGTAGTACGACGATATAAGAAAGTTTTTGCACAACGATAAAAAGTACATTAAGCAGTGTTTCCGTAAAGCGATGATCACCCCACCTCTTTATATACTGACTAAAACAATGTGACGAATGTATTTAACTTAAGCATAATTATTTTAGTAGAATTACTTAAAATAAATAACCGTCGTTTTTTCAACAGTTCCTAAATTTGAGTACGCTACTTCAAGAGGGTTTTAAAAACGATCGTTTACAGAAATGATGCAACATCGCATAACTTCACTTTCAAACCCTTATTATTCTGTGTTCAAACTCGGAACATCCAAACGCCCTTGTATATTGATCAGAGCATTATATTACTGCATACACACCTATATATTATTCTTTAATTGAGATGTCTGATATTTAATTTATTATTTTTCAACAAATACTGGGGTTTCAGAATAAGAGCAAAACTGCCAGTAAAAGATGTTGACAAATTGCTGATTCAAGATCGACTTTAATAAACAGAATAAAATAAATTAAAGCAAAAATAAAGCTGACTATATCATTTTGTTATACCTACTACAACACTACAACGTGAGATACATACAGGGTGTCTCCAAAAGGTTGGGACATGGCTTAACTGCAGACTCCTGGGATAAAAATAAGAAGGTTTAACCCAACTTACCTATATCCCAAAATCGTCTCGTTAAATTGGTACGAGGCGTGAAAGTTTTTTGAAGAAAAATTAATTTTGCGTATAAAAATAGTAGGCTTTGATCGATTTTTAAAATTTTTGGAATGGCATGTTTTGTGACCATAAGTCACGTTTCGAGATGGTTTTGGTCTTCATCGGTAAGTTGTAAGTGTATTAAACAAGAATGTCGCAGTAGAGATTTGTTGATAACTTTTTAGTGTCTAGGGTGAGAACTTTCAATTTTTTTTTTCCAAAAAGATATTTTCTTTAGAAACATTTTTTGTATCTTTGTAATTTCTATACGCAAAATTAATTTTTTTTTCAAAAAACTTTGACGCCTCGTACCAACTTAACGAGACGGTTTTGGATGTAGGTAAGTTGGGTTAAATCTTTTTATTTTTATCCCAGGAGTCTGCAGTTAAGCCATGTCCCAACCTTTTGGAGACACCCTGTATGTATATTTGAGGTTTAAACTAACTACTATTTCTATTTAAAAGCATTGAGGAAGATAGCTTTGAATACTAACTTTTTACTTCACACCTTTTTCTTGATATACACTATGTACTTGTTTCTGCAAAACATTTTTTCATTACTGCAAATTAGTTTGTAAATATTTGCTACTTCTATAAAGCATGTTTGAGATATTTATGAATTAAGTACCATTAGCTACATACTTTTATTGTTATAGTGTAAAATAGAAATATCAACATATTTCTTTGCTTAGAATTGCAATTTGCAAGTTGGTAAAAATATTTAATCAGTTTGTTTAGAACAAAATAACTACAACATGCGAAAAGTACCTTAATTACAGAAAATTTAATGCTTTGTCTATATTCTACTTTGAGATCGAGAAAATAATACAATCGAAGATCCGATATTAGAGTTTATTCAAACCCCTTCGCCTATTGCTTAGGCGGCTAAGGTGATGTAGTAGGAAGGCTAGGATACACTCGCTCAATGAATGTTAAATTGGTCACAATTTGTCTACAGGGTGAGTCATAATTAGGTGTAGAGAATCGAAGTAAAGCTTCTTCAGTCCAAAATAAAGGAATTCACGAAATATACCCTAGCACTAAAGCTTCACTTGATTTATTTAAGATTTAAAACAAATTAATAAACTTATAAATTACAAATTGATTGTAAAAATTAAACTTGGTATAACTAAGTGTAAAATAATGTTCAAATTGTCCTCCAATAACTTTCAGACAGGCGGTTGCTCGCAATGGTACTGCATTTCTAAGCATTTGTAGAGTAATTAATTGTACACTGTCCATTATTCGTGCTTGCAGGTCTTGTAAATTTTCTGGAGATGTTTGATAAAACATTTCAAATTTCCATTCAATCATTTCTTGACCTTACAGGAATAATGACCTGGTGCGCCATCATGCATCCAGATCCGTCCATTTCGCAAATTGAGTAGAATATTGCCTATCAGTTCATTAATGAATTGAAAATAATTTTCTTCATTCAGGCGTTGTGATAAAGAGTTAGGTCCAATAATGTTGCCTCCTAGTACATTTAGAGAGAATCTGACTTGGTTTCTAGACGGTCTCATACAATGTGGATTTTCGTGAGCTCCCTGATGCATATTGTGACAATTCAAAATGCCGTGTCTTCATCAATCCACAATATTTGCTTATGGAAATTTTGGTTCAGGTCGATTTGTCGCAGTAGCCAGTTGCAGTAGTTAATGTGACTTTGATAATCTTTGGGTGTTAACGACTGAACAGTACTAGAGTGATACGGATATAAAAAATCTGCTTTTAAAACATTATGCACGGTGGAATTACTAGGAATATTAAATCGGCAAACAACTCCTCTTGCACTACTTCTAGGTTCTTCAGAAACACTTTCAAAAATTTGTTCTTCTTGTTCAGGGGGTTAAGATGAGTTTGCGGAGCACCAACATTAATTCGGTTTGGTATCATTTGACTTGTCTCTCTCAACCGTCGATCCAGTCTTCTAAATATATTTGCTGACGGTCGACGACAATTTGGAAATCATTTTCTTCGCAAACCCCATAAACCTAGTACCCAACAACATATTCGTTGAAACTAAACTCCATTGCTTACCAATAAATGGTTCCGATAAGAAACTAGGATTATGGCAGATTCGGAATGACAACAGTGATAATTTATCGAATAAAAAATTTCAAATACCAGTCGACTCAATAATAAGATTTTTGTCGAAAGCATCAATTTTCACTTCAATCAAATACAAAACTTTAGAATTTGCTTTTATTTTACAAAATCTGTTGATAATATCCTTTCATAATATTGCAAGTACGATGTGTAATCAATGTCGGTTTATTTATTTTATGGAATATTTTTTGTTCCAAATTTCCAACTTTGATTAGCTCGTGGGGAAAGAGGAGATACCCACGAACATTTTTGTACAGGATAGTTCTTCTGAGTTTTAGTCGGGGAAGCAGTTCCGCCAATTGTCGAACACCATGTATATACTGTATGTGGTCTTTTAAAAACACTACAAACAGGTGAACAACACATGTTACACGGAAGTAAATTTCATAGTTGACATGAATCTATGGTGATCATCTTGATCTTTCTTCTCTCGATTGGCCCATTCTCAACAGCACAAACTTCACACCATCTATACTACTATTTGACATCTTTGCAATAACATATATTCATAAAGTCTCTCACAAGGTTATGGTTTTCTTTACCCCCAGGAACCCTCCCGTGATCAATATACAGTTACGGGACTTTTTTAAGACCACCAACTGCATTCTTAATTCTGTCCTTTCTTCGTTTTTTAAGGCTTTTTCATTTTAAGACTTCAATGAGCTCCAATGAGTCCATTATCCAATCATACCGGACTACTCATTTTTATTCTAGTATCAAGCGTAAATCAGAATCATTTTCATGGTTCTTCTGAACTTCTGTGGGTTCTCACTTTTGCAACAACTGCGCCGTACGTATTACACTATACTTAAAATACCAATCGCAAATAATACTTGCAACTGTTGGAAGTGTCTTTTAGATAAACTGTCAGTATGGTATCTATGAAAACATTTTATAGTCTTTGCTGAAGTAACCGCTGATGCATTGGAAGCTAGTGTGCGGCCATCACTTCATTCTCTTTTGTCAGTTTTGGCAAGTAACCTTTCAGGTTCCTCATGTGCTTGTCTGGTCAATCACAATAACACCGTCCAGGTAGACCAAACAGATTTTCCAAGACAAACCTTTCAAGACCAATTAATTGATTTACTAAACATCGTAGAGGCGTCGATAGCTAACGCTGGATCTACGAAAAGTAATTTTAATTAATTAATTGTTGTTGTTATTTCCAAAAAGACTTTTACCTATGCCCTTAAAGACTGCGAGATCTGGGAATTTTATTTCTTTCCCTTTCTGCTTGTCGGTGTTGGATGAATTCAATAGTGAAAGCAGTTTTTCTTACGATCTTAAGGTTCTAAACCGACCTGCCGGAGAACTACTTTTCTTGATCTTGTTTAGCTGTCTGTGGTCAAAACAAAATCTTGCACTTTCATCTTTCTTATTGGCCAAGACGACTGATGAGAATCGGGATATTTCAAAGGCTTAATGATTCTTTGGTTGGTCATATCTAACCTTTTCTGCTTTTTTCCGTTTTGCTTTGATAACTTTCTTAGATGTTGCCGTATAAGCAACAGTATGAGCATCTGCCATATCCATTTTATGTGTTGTCACGTTAGTTCTGGTCGCAAACACCATCTCTAGAGACAGATATATATTGACAAAGTAAATTAAACTTTCTACTTTCACCTTCTAAGTTGAAGTTAAATTCCTGCACGTGGTTGTGATTATAACTTGAGCATTTGCGGGACATTTCAAGGACCGATAACTTTTAATCATCTTCATATAGAAGATACTGATAAGCAAAAACCGGTGCTTAAACCCTTCTTCAATGTTGCATTGTCGGGAAAATGTTGGCATTCATTAACCCCGTTCTTTATCTCTTTAATTAAAACTTTCCCAATAAAGATATCTGGTCTAATAATGTTCTTGTTTGTATAATCTAATTTTAGAATACCTATGAAACCTGCCCCAAGGTTTCTATCCACCCGAGCCATTAGAATCTTCTCAATTTATTCGGGTAGAGTATGATCGTCTGTAAGTGTTACAGGCAAATTATCATGTTTTTGAAGCAGACAAACTTTTTCGTTGCTTCCATATCCACCAGTAATGAACAGGTTTTCTCGAAAATAGTGTCGTCAACGCAGAGACTATCTACTGATGATAATTCTCTCCTGACTTCTGGTACTGCTGGCTAAGCCACTCGCGTGACAAGTTCTTTTAATATATTTTTGCTGTCACATTCCCAGCACCGTGGCTTTCTTTTCTCCGACTCTATATTTTACATACGAGCATGGTTATTAAATCTTTTATTCTCCGTTTCAAATTCCAGTCCAGAGTGTGCGAACGCGTAAATCTCAAAACTTGCATCACTAACACAATGAGTAAACGTGTGCATCGTCAGTTGCTCAAGGCAACTTTCTGTGGTTTAAAAATTCACCAATTTAATTAAACGAACTATTATGGTTTCGAAAAACTCTCTCCTAATTTTCGAATTCTGCTTTTAGGCTACGCGTATTAATCTTGCTGGAAGTATATATCGCCATAGGGCATTTCTAAAATGTCCTTCTAGATTATCAGAGACAGTAACAATGTCACAAAAATTTTCAGAATTCTTTTTAACTTCAGTTGCTAATTATTTTGATGGTGTAATCAAGTTACCATTGAAAATAAAAAGTATGCTGTTGTTAGTTAGTTAATCAGATCATTTAATTTTATCTAGTTTTATGTGAATGGTATGAAAACAAGCTATACAAAGATATGTTCATAATATAGTTGAACGAATACCTAAACGTGAAATTGCTAACTTTTATGTAACTCGTCACTCTTTATTGGTTTGCTTTATTTTTCTAGTCGATGTAAATAAATAGGAGAAAATGTGGAGACACTGAGACTGACATTATGAAAAGCATGAATAACAAGGTGCATTCATAATAGTGCCAGGAAATAGGTACAATCAGTGCAATTAGAAGAAGAAGTGATGTTCATGACATTTATAGCAAAAATTCTCAAGAACGTTTGGTAGCACCAGCAATAATATACATACGTATATGGTGGTTCAGAAAACTTGTTCTAGACTTGGCAGTACTGGCAATTTTGAAAAAGAAAATATGTTTGAATGCCAAAACTGTGCACATAAATATATCATTGTCTTCATATTCAATGCATGTGAAGGTCATTCACAGTAATGAACTATTAACTAACTTTTGCTGTTGACGGCAGTGATGGAAAGAATGAAAACATTGAAATTGCTTATTTTGATACTAATGGTATAGTTATTCTACAATTAATATAAAAACTCCACACGGATAAAAGCGTTTACAACTACCAGCACAACTGATGCTGATTATTATTATTCGTTTATTTCCCAGCCTGTACACACACACGTCGATTTAAAGTCAGTTTTCCGTCAGTCACTATATCATAATAAATTTACTAATGACGTCTAACTGACGTACAGATGAAGATAATATGTCACAGTCCAAAGATGTCATATCAAGGTGTCATCTTGACATTATAGTAAGACTTCATTTGGCATCATATCAAGACGTCGCACGACGTCATATCTTCGTTACAAATAGTCCCCCTAAATGGACATTGTAAGTATTATAACTGAAACACATACTTACTATTCTGAAACAACTTTATTTATAAAAATATTACATTTTAAATGTACGCTATATCTCATTTCTATAATTCCTGCTAAATTTCTAGGCGTCAACCAACTAGTATTTACCACGGCCGAACCATCACTTGACTCAGCAATATTCTGCAATTACAAATGCCATATTGTTGGTGATTTCTACAAAAAGCAAGGAATATAAGTATTTCACGCTAAACATAGCTCTAAAGAACAACGTCATATTACCTAATCTACTACTTATCCAACAATATGTTAATTGTAATTTGATTTTCTGAGAATTGCGTATTTGTATTAGGGCTTGTTAAATATATGGTATTAGTATTGAGAATAATAAATTTAATATTTAAAAGGTTTGTAGTTAATTGTTAATTGCATGCATCCCATGCATCCCACTGCATCCCTATCATTTCCATGCATCCCATTAGATATCAATGCAAGCCAAGAGATATTAAGGCATCTCATGAGATTCCAATGCATCTATTAAGATTCCAATGCATCCCATGACATTTCAAAGCATCCCATGAGATTGCAAAGCATCCCTTGGAATTCCAATGCAGCCCTTAAAATTTCAATGCATCCCTTGAAATTCCAATGCATCCCTTGAAATTTCAACGCATCTATGAAATTTCAACGCATCTATGAGATTCCAATGCATCCCATTGGATTTCAACGCATCCCTTGAAATTCCAATGCATCGCATAGAATTCCAGTGCATCCCATGAGTTTTCAATGCAACTCTTCAGATTTCAACGCATTCCAAGAGATTCCAATGCACCCTATCAGACTCAAATGCATCCCTTGAAATTCCAATGCATCCCATGAGATTTCAACGCATCCCATAGAATTCCAGTGCATCCCATGAGATTTCAACGCACCCATAGAATTCCAGTTCATTCCATGAGTTTCCAATGCAACTCTTCAGATTTCAACGCATTGCAAGAGATTTCAATGCACCCTATCAGACTCCAACGCATCCCTTGAAATTCCAATGCATCCCATAAGATTTCAACGCATCCCATAGAATTCCAGTGCATCCCATGAGATTTCAACGCATCCCATAGAATTCCAGTGCATCCCATGAGTTTCCAATGCAACTCTTCAGATTTCAACGCATTCCAAGAGATTCCAATGCACCGTATCAGACTCCAACGCATCCCTTAAAATTCCAATGCATCCCATGAGATTTCAACGCATTCCATAGAATTCCAGTGCATCCCATGAATTTCCAATGCAACCCTTCAGATTTCAACGCATCCCATGAGATTCCAATGCGTCCTATCATATTCCAACGCATCCCTTGAAATTCCAATGCATCCCTTGAAATTTCAACACATCCTATGAGATTCCAATGCATCCCATAGAATTCCAATGCATTTCATCGGATTCCAACGCAAAGTTTGATTTTCTTGCAAGATACTGTTTTACCTGATCTGATTATGAATTTTTGTTTGCTAGTCACGAGTGCTGTACTAGATATCTTGCTTGTGTAAAATAAATTTTTACACTGATTACTAATTTAATCAGCGTTAGGCCGTGTCGTATACGTTGAAATGATTGACTGTTTATAAATGGTGTTTAATGAAACCACTTCAGACGAGTTATGAAGAGTTGGATTCTTGCAGAATGCGTGAAGATCCGATGTATTGCATTGAAATCTGATAGGATGCATTGGAATTCCACAGAATGGATTGAAATCCCATGGGATGCGTTGAAATTTCAAGAAATGCATTGCAATTTGAAGAAATATGCATTGGAATTTTAAAGGCTGATTTATAAAAGACGCAGTCGTAGTCGCTGACGTTGCCGCTGTCGTAATATGAAGCTGGTGTATTTATAAAAGTCGCAACGGTCGCAACATGGTTTTTGATTTGACCTTGAACAACCGCTGTCGCTGAAGTTCAACCCTCGCAGGTTCAGCGTGTTGCGTTGCGACGCACGAGATTTTATAAATTAGTGCATATGGTTACATGCATTTAGTTTCAGCGGCAACGTCAGCGACTGCGACTGCGTCTTTTATAAATCAGCCTTAAATCAGCCTTAAGGGATGCATTGAAATCTCATGGGATGCCTTGGAATCCCGTGGGATGCGTTGATATCTCATAGGATGCATTGATATCTCATGGGATGCCCTGAGATGCAGCGGGATGCATGGAAATGATAGGGATGCAGTGGGATTAATAAAATACAATTTAGCATGACCCGACCACAAAACACGCATTGCCAAGCATGTTCATCGCAATCATTCGCATTTTTGCAAGGAGGCAGTCGCAAGTACAGCACAACTTGGTATTCGTTGTGACCCAAGTTCCACCAAAATTATTACTATATTGACCTGGGAGTATTTTAAATTACAAATTCATTACATTAAAGAATATTATAACTCAACTATAAGCCCATTTAAAGTGGCAATAAAGAGTGTGCACGATTAAACTGTCACGTATATTTAATGTAATATCTTTTCTTGAAGTAGTCTGCTTGATTGGATCTTTTATATTTTAAAATCGATGAAGCATTGCTGATTAGAAACTGTCAAATTTTTATTCTCTTACTATTCAATAATCAAAATGTTATCAAAAGAACAAGACGTTCGCCAAACAGTTTTGCGCAAATGAACTGAAAATTCATTAATTTCAACTTCAGAATTGGCAAAAATATGCAAAACGACTCAAAGAACCGTTCAAACAGGTCTTAGAAAACTCCGTAATACTGGAACCATTGATAGAAAATCTCGAGATGGCCGTCCAACAGAAGTTCTGATAAAATTATAGAAAAGAAGGTATGTGTCATTTGCAAAAAGCATCCGTCACTTTTGGCTAGAGATGTGGCAAAAAAGGTTAGATGTAGTTCATCTAACGTACAAAAAATAGAGAAAAAGTGCGCAAAATGAAAACATAAAAAATGCGCCTAAAAGAACTACTGAACAGTATAATCGGGCTATTTGACGATAACCATTACTATATCAAATGCTTTTGGAGAGGAGTGGTCATTGTATTGTGTTGGATGACGAAACCTAAGTAAAGGCCGATTTTAAATCACTCCCAGGAAACCAATATTACTCTTTTAATAAAGATTCAATTCTGGACGTGTCTGAAAAAATGATTCAAGTTTAAAAATTTCCGAAGAAATATCTTGTATGGCAAGATATATGCCAATGTGGAATGCGGAGTGCACCTTTTATGTGTGACAGAATGCTTACTTTTGAAATTTACCTGACTGAATGCTTACAGAAAAAATTATTACCATTTCTAAGAAAACATTCGATTCCAACGTTATTTTGGCCAGATTTGGCGAGCTGTCATTATTCAACGAAAACTATAAATAGGTAAAACTTGAATAACATCAACATAGTACCAAAAAAAGTTACCCACCGAATTGCCCAGAATTAAGACCAATCGATAAATACCAGGCTCGCATCAAATTAAAACTAAAGAAAACATGTTCACCTGCTAACTCCATGGCAGATTTCAAAAGTAAATGGCTTAAATGTACAAATCTGATATCTAAATGACTCTGTGCAAGAATCAATGTGTAAAATAAAATCTAGAGTAAGGCAGTTTTGTCGCCGTCGGCACCAGTAATTCATTTTGGCATTAAAATATACCAATTGTATTTAGACTTTCTTGTAATAAACTTTTTTTTGATGATATTTCAAGTTTTTCTGACTTTATAACTGTTTAAACATGCGACAGTTTAATCGTGTACACTCTTTATTTCTATAAGCACTATCTTTATATTGATAGAGAGTTTTGCTATATTTTTGATAGAAATAAAGGCAAAATCTGCACTGATCTAGAATCGGTAATATTATGAATATGAAAAGTATGATCAAAACCATAAAATAATATTGCTTACTAATAAGCCATTATAGTATATGAGCATGACATGCAATGACTTGAATTTTTATTATAACTGAAATTGAAAAATGTTTTCTAAATGACGTAACTTGACGTCAACTTTATGACCCATAAAGACGTCATTATTTTGAATATCATTATAACGTCAGTTGGGCAAATGACGTCGCAAACGAAGTATGACTTTAAAATAACGTCAAATTGACGTGCATGTGCTAGCTGGTTTACATCGAGGTCAGCAACTGAATAACTGTAATAGATATACCTACAATTTTCTACAATTGATAAGTTTCTCTACCTCCTTTCTCGGGCTAAAAGCTAAACCATATAACAGTCAGACCAAAGTTCATGGTGTTGAATTAATCTTCACACCTAAATCTAGATGCCACAAAAGAAGTCCTTTATAGATGCCACAGCCCCACCAAATTAAAAAAAAATTGTCCACGAAGTTACAATTCTTTTTTTTATTTCTGTGATAAATGCTTAATGTATAGACAAAACAAATGCAAATAAAACTCATGATTTTTGATGAACGTAGCTCTGCAAGGTGAAATACCATAAACTATATATCACATAGGGTAAAAGCACCAATCCTCTGCCATCTAAACAATATTTGAAGTTCAAATTCGTTTAAATTTAAAACGAAATAATATTTATCAATAAAACTTTCTGTATAGTTATGCATATTTAAATGATATACATGCTCAATCGTCAAAAGTCATTAACGTTTACTTTTATATGAGAAAAAAAATAATTCATTAAAACCGACACTTTGGCCCCGTAATTCGCCGCTAATTACTAAAAATCCGCCGTCAAGGTCCTAGTAGCTGCCCTTTAAGAAACAAAGCTATAAACATCGTATAAACGTGAGGAATGATTATTTTTTAAATGATTACATACGAGTTCTTGGAAGCTTTATTCGGATCACCTGTTTGGCAAATTAAATCTGTTTTAGCGATATCTTCGTTACTCGCCATAAGCATAAAATAATTTAACAATTTTATGCCTTTCTTGCATTTGCTCAAAAACGATTTATTGAAACGAAAAGAATTTATTAAGAAAAGTACATGCAAATGCAAAATAAGTAATAATTAATAAACAAATGGATTGAATTCCTACTTTCTACATGATACTCTTTAAAAGTTAATTTTTCACTTAAGTTGGTTGTTTGGACATGTTGACTTCCTAAAATTAGATTTTTTTTTGAAGAAAATAATAACCATTCAATAAATGATGGAACGATTAATAAATGTGGGTACTAATCAACAAAATTAAATTAAAGTCGAGCAACAACAATATAAAATCTCAGTATTGTGAAATACCTACTGCACGACAGTGGAAGGCGGCGAGCGGGTGACTAGACGAATCTCTGAATACCGGTACTCTGCCTACCTTATTTTCGACATTTGTTTAATTAAAATCCAGGATTTTTTGTATTAAATATTAAGGACCATTGCTTTAATTTACCAAACAAAAATTTTTACGAAGATGTCCACAAAAGCGCCCAAATCTTACCTAGAATGCAACCGTTTCTCGTTAATAAAAACGCACTCAATGGCAGTCGTAGTAAACAAAATCACGTACTGGCAGTAAATAAATGCTAATAATTAACATATAACTTTTATTTACCGGAATGAATGTAACATAATCCTTAGAACGAAGGATGGTAGATAACACAAAGCTAAAAATATCCGTTATTTATGGTGCCATAATTTATTTATAAAACAATAATTGATTCGTTGGTGGACGGCTGGAGCTGGACGTACTTAGGTGCGTTTACCCTACAACCTGTATGGAATTTGCGTCTTTCAGTATCCTATAATAAGCCGATCTAGCCTTAATTTTTGAATATTTTCTATACCTGTTTTAGCAACATTTATTAGTTGTTTCGTTCTATCAAATTTACCGCCCCTTGCCAATTCTTCGTTCTGGACAGGAGTCCACTCGCCCCTCCCGGGCCTCCCCTAGGGTCGACCCTTAATATATATCTCTGTTTATTGTCGATTTGCTTCAATTTGCATGTTGTAAATAAAGACATTTGATATTAAAGATCACTTTTCAATGGGCGTTGTAAAAATTGATGTTGAATAATGAACATATCGTTTAAGTGGAGCACTGGAAGCACGTTAAATTGTATTCGGCATCATACTCTTTGAGTAGTAAGCTAGTATGAATAATATTTAATTATCAAAGTTACATATACGTAACTCGAGGGGTGATATTTGTATACTTTCATATTCGTTCGAAATAGTATATTTATGTTGTGTTTGAGATCAGTATGAAAATTCTTTACATTTACATTTTCACCTACACACTCGTTGTTTGGTGATGACCCCTTTGGGTGGAAAAATATCGAGAGGTCAGAAAAAACAAAACCTTTCCAGGTTTGTTTAAATTATATAGTATTAAGCATCATTTCACCGTAATTTCCTGGGTTGGGTCTGAATTTCAAATCAAATTTTGCAAAACTTTTGCTAATGGTTTAGTTATCAGAATCAAATCAAGCATCTTATTGTATTTCTAGTATTGAAAACTTTTTAGGTAAATGCAAAATAACTGTCAATAATAAAAATTTTACTAGCTTAAAAAACTCAGCTGATAAAAAATCCAGCTGACCCAAAAACAAGTAATCGGTTTGAAAATTTCCGCCTAGCTCGAAAAGTTAGATTGACCCGAAAAACTCGACCTGCTCGACAAGCGCGATCGACCCGTGAAATTCAAGGCAGGCTCGAAACGCCAAATACATTTCAGCATATAATAGGTTGGGCTTGGTCTGGATCCGAACCTTAGGGCTACACATTGTTTTAATTTTTACTACGCAAAAATTCGATACTTCATAAGAATGGCAAATTGAGATACTCGTCGCCTGCATCTGGTTCGTTTTCACCTATTTCTGAATCGTGAATATCCGACCTGAAATTCTTTTTTGTACTGTCTGAAATATAACCATGAATCCCTCATCAAAATTGTTAATTTACCCCATAACAAATGAAACTGGCACATAGTAGTTTCTTTTTTCTTAATAAAGATGCTGCAGATCAGACTATTTAATGTCAATATAAATACATTAACTTGTATTAATACGTTTATTAATTTCGTTTCTATTTCTTGACTTTATATTTAGTAAAAGACGTGAATTGGAAATTGTGATGAAAGTGTAAACACACTAAAAGAAATTAATTTTTAGATGTATACATACATAGGTACAATTCTTACCAATATCCGAAACTATATTTACCTATTAGATATACCAAAATTTTATTGATTACATATAGTATAAGATCATTTAAGGTATAATTTATTAATTATTCCCTTCGAATGGTTTAAGTAGGTAGTTATATGTAACTTCCAAATTACTAATAGGTAATAAAAAAGATTTCCAGAATTTACCAGCTCTTAACTACATATTATGTAACAAATATCGCGTATATTTATGTTCCTTTTATTTAGGTAGTCGAACGTGCTGGCCGGACAACTTCCTGCTCAGTTTGTGTTAAATCCGGTTCTCCGTTCTCGGCTGCAGGTGTAGAGTAACTTTAATTTCAACTTCAGTACATACATAGTATGTATTTACCTTCTTAAACACTTGAAATTCTGTAATTTTGACATAATTAATTGTAGATTTTATCATTTTAATTCAGTAATTTAAACTTCTGAAAGAAGCTAAAAATAAATGCATGAAGCTTGATATATGTTTTTCATAATATTGTTTAGCAGTTCAGTCTATAGCTGTTTTTACCGTCATTTTAAGTCTATTTTCAGAACATCCAAAGTGTAATATTATGTACACCTGTTAAACCCCTACAAGTTGAATTGAAAATGCGAGTGGATGGGTTATGACGTAAATTACGAGCTGTATATTATGTAATTGAGTAAACGATATAATAATAAGAGACTTTTATAATATAAAGTTAAGTCAATTACAAGACATTGTTGATTCTTACATACCGCTATTTAACTACACGCTAATTGATTGTAATTTAATAATTTAGAAAAGTGAAAACGCCCTCCAATATCTGCATTTGTGATTCTTTTCCAAGTGCTGTCCTTTTATTATTGTTTCCGCCGAAAAACATTTTAAAATAATCGACTAATAATTTGTTTCCAAATCAAACAAGTTTAACCTTTAATAATATTACAAGGAACGCCGGAAAAACATAAATAGACTTTGATATAATTTGGCGGGAACTATTGTTATTTTCTTCCTTCTTTTTTTAATAAAAGAAAGAAAAACGAGTTCACTCGACATATGTCGAAAACCTCCTATCCCACTCTAACAACCCAATGTGAAAGGAAGAAAACGAACCAATCAGAAAACAGCATACCGGCTACTGTTTACTATCTCTCTTACACGTTTCTCTTTCATTTTACGTACGTTGGCGTTGGTATCTGTACACAGCTTTTTTTTAAGGTTTTTGTGAAAAACCATTTGTGGTTCAAATAAAAGAAAAACTCCAAAACAATGGCAGACAAGGGCAGCGAGACTGTGTAAGTATTTAGTCACTTACGAATACGGTTAGTTTTCATGAAAATAGAGAAAATTAGCGTCTTTGTTTTTGGCGGCATATTGTTAAGATGGCGACTGAGCGGCATTTCCCAGAAAAACCGGTAAATCGTTGTTGTAAGAACGTGGTATTTTTTTGTTTTAGTGACTGTTTATGTTTTGTTTCGCGATTGTGTTGGATTACAACGTTTCATCAAGAAAGCAGACTCAACTAATGAAAATATGAATCTTAAAGCAGCAAGAATAATTTGTTCCAATTTTCAGCGCGAAAAACCGTTAAAAAAATTCCATTTATTTCCGGCAGTTCGTATTTACAATTACTAGCGCTTTCTAATAAAACGACTTTATACTTGTTTTAAAATGAATTTTTATGTTATCTTCTTGGCATTACAAATATTTATTCTTTAAAATAAAAGGGAATAATTATTAAAACCCTAACAAGTATGCAAGGACTATTAAATAAGTAATTATTTAGATACTTATGTTTTATTGTAGGGATGTTGTGTCGGAAGGTGAAGTTAAAGAAAAAGAAGTTGCGGATTCACCCACAAAAGAAGATGCACCTGAAGAAAAGGAGAAGAATGGCGATGTATGCGAAACCGAAAATGGAAAAACCGAGACAGCTGATGATGTAGATGCGAAAGGTAAAAACAATTTATAGATTTGATAGATTTACAGTTTATTTAATCAGATTTTTTACAATGGATGATAATTATAAATGCCTTATAATTTTCTAAAAATAAATTAACTTCATTATTTTAGCAAATTAAATATTTATTAATGTATCACACTAACTGGTGCGTAACAGTTTACATTTGTAGGGATATCAATTAAAGTTGTTTTGTGTAATTAACAAGACATATTAAAAAACTGTTGTTATGAAATAGTTAAGTAAATTATTGCTTTCTTTCTGTTAGAGTCGGAACTCGTATGTCCAGTAAAAAGAAAATCCGCTGGTGGTGATGCACCAGAAGTTACACCTGCTGAAGGCGTTTCACCGGAGAAAAAAGCCAAATTGGATGAAGCATCTGCAGATGCAGAATCCAACGGAGAAGCAGAAGTTGCTGCTTAATTACACTTTAAACAAGTTGTTCATAAGTTTTTGTATAATGTTAGGTCTATGAACAGTGCTTGATGCCCTGGCATTAAATGATTGTCGTTTCAATTAGTTTTAACAAAGAAAGAAAACACATTTAATGTAGAATATTTGCATTTAATTTTTAATTTAGGCACACTACTAACATTCCTGTAAGCAGGAGCTATGTGTGTTGTATTATATTTTGATAGCTTATGCTCACACAGACTTTATTGTTAAAATTGTGTGCCAATCTGACGGTGCATTTGCGTACTTAAGTTTTTTATACTTCTATTATTTTATTAAAATAGTTTGTGAGAAACCTTTTGTTGTGAATTCGTATAAGATACAATAAATAAGGCGTTGCTAGGCTCAGCGCTGTAGGAAGTTAATAAGTATTGTCCGTACATGTATATTGTGAATCTCTACGGAGCCAGCTCTGCCATTACCTCATTAACACTCGTTTCCAAATATGTGTTCATATCACTTTGAGCATAATTTTATACTGCTTTGTTTTTATACTAAACTATTAAAATAGCCTGCGTTGTACATTGCCAATTAACAAACTAAACAGTATTTTGTGTACTATATCTTTGATAGTTATATATAAAGGTTGATACTGTATGGTACAAATTTGTCACAATTCTTTCTAATGGTTTTGGCAATAAAGAGTTAGTTTCCAAGATGATAGAGTGTTTTATTTATTTAATACTAGTAATTGCTGAATGCATATATTGATAACCAATTTAAAAAAAAAGGCCAATGTATAAATGTTTGCGTTGTTATGTATATTGACCTACTGCATATATTAAAAGTATGTACTATTAAAATAATCAATAACAATTGAGTAGTCAATTTTATGTCTTCTGTGAGAACGCTTTAAGTACAATGGTAACAACCTACATATAATGGTATTGATTGATGCTTGATGTATTAATAAACAGGTAATTTAGTGAGTAACGTTATAACGAACTTCTATCAGTAGTTTTTATATTATAGTACAAATTATTTTATTTTATAGATTTGTTACAGATAAAATTAAATAATAGTAATTGTAAAAAGTTATTTTAGATTATGAGTAAAACTTAATTTTCTATGCTAGATGAACAGAATATGAAGTATGGAATATGCAAAACTTGGTAAATTTTTAAATAATTTATGTATTATTCAAACTCAAAGCAATTTGCTACTAATTGGGTCCATTGCAGACATTTTTGGAAATTTATTTTAGGTCGTGCAATTATGTTTTGTAAATTTTACTTGCATACTTATTTTAAAGACGACTGGTATACCATTTGGTCCACTGACAGAGGAATATGTTTATAAAAGATACAATATATTGTACACCGTTCAAAAAAGAATATTGACACCTAAGAACATTCAGAAACAGTAAAAACCTGTGCATCAACAAATTGTTAAAGTAAAAGTATCTGTTATGATATATCTGCTAGATGCTGTTGCAAGAACAACAAAAATAATTACATTAACAACACACATCAAAAAACAGCAAACAACTTTTTGGTTATGAAAATGAACTGTCATTGCATCCTGTTTTCTAAATAACATATGACCTTGCCATAGGCTGCAGAATTTTAAAGGTTTTTTTTGGAGTAGTGGAGTAGCCTCACATCTGATGGAAATATCAATCCAAAAACTATGTAGAGTATTTGGAAAATTCTATCTCGAAATCTCACCTCGTTATCGAAATATTGAGAAAAGAAATCTAGTGCACTTTAAAGAAAAAAGTTAAAGGATGAAGTAGGCTTAATTTTTGTCAAGGAGTGCGCCTGCCAAGTATTTACACTTGTTTTTAAAATACCCTGTACAATTGTCAAATTCTAGGGAATGTAGTTGAACGTGTACATATAGGCGTTGATGTCATCAATCTGACTAACAAGCAGTGTTCCTGAACATAAAACTTCAAAGAAATATGAAACTTTGTAAATATGTAGAGGCCAGAGGGTATCTAATGCAGTTTTTTTATTTTATGCCCATATACGTTGTAAAAATATTGTGGCATTTCTATCTTCTAATTTACAAATATAAGAGATATGAAAAAAATATTGACAAAAATAAATAATTTATAACAATTGGTTAACTTACTTAATATATTAAAAAGGCATAAAATCACATAAGAGTGTAATTGATTTTTCGTTACATATCACTAATATTTTGACAAAAAGTTCAAAAAAATATAAAAACTTGGCTCACAGTTTTTAATGGTGTAAGACAAAATGCCATTACTTGAGCTTTTTTATTGGTATCACATCATTGTGCTAACTGTTCTTGAACACAAGCATTCGTTTTTACTACCAAATAAAAAGATGCAAGAAAAATTTGAAGTTTACTGGTCGTTCAATGCACTTATTAAATTAATTATTAATGCATTAAAGGACACTGAAATTTATCAGTATTTTTCGACGTGGTCGGACATCAAAAGAGTTTCTCTGGGCCCCGGCTAAGACTTGTGTGAAACCGGATCATCCAGGTCAAACCCGAACAGTTGGCAACCCTACTAACATTAAAATGAAAAATATTGGAAATATCTTATTTTGTAATGTAATTTCATAAGATCAAAGTAGAGAGTTAAGAACAAGGAAGTTAATAAGGAAATTTTATTTTGAATTCTTTAAGTTTACCCAAACTATTATAAAATACAACATGTTCTTACCTACTGCTCTTTAAATAAGATCAACTTGTTATAAAGATTTTGGATATTTCCTGCAATTACAGATTGTTTGCATATAAAATGTAGTCATATATAATTGTAAGTACTGAAAAATTATACTTGTGATTAATAAAGACCTATTAATAATTAGGTGTTTTTTTGGAAAACTATGGATGTAGAAATAAGTTAATAAATAAAGAGGAAGCCTCAAATAGAATGGGCAATGTTACCTATATGTGAGTCAGAAGATGCAAAAAGGAATATGTGGTAAGCACAGGTTTTACACATAACATAATCCTTTCTTACATCTATTGATCTATATACTGAATAATAATTTATTTAAAAAATATATTATCATTGTTTGCATTATTTTAAGTAAAGATAACATTTAAGTAATTATAATAAATAAGCTGAGTTGTGGCCCATGTGGAGATATCTGATTATGTATAGGCACCTACCTACCCTTTGATAGAAGAATAAGGAAATAAAATAAAAGTTCTTAGTTTCTTCACAATTAATTATTTAACTGAGCTTAGTGACCAGTTTCTGGCATTTTTTATATTTATTCCCATCTTCAGACGTGAGCGCATAACTGAAAAGCTAAATAACATTTTCAATGGTTGTCTGATCACATAAATATTTTTGTATCTTATATTAACACACTAGGAGTTATATTAATTTTGTTGGATTTTAACCTTTTTGTAGTATCCTGAAGTAAATTTAATTAAATTATGTTAGTCATAATTACTATAACACTAATAAGTATGTACCCAGTAAGCACACATATATCTGATACATAACAATTAAAGCTCATTTGGGTAAAATGGTAATGTAACAAAGATACATATAAGTTACTTTACTTTGTTATATATTCGATACAATCACAAAAGACGTATCTGAGATGTATCATTCAGTAGCATCAGTGATATGTAAATATTGTAATGTATCTTATATGTATCAGAGACGTCACACTAAAATCTTACAAATGGAGCCATAACTATTTGAACAGCATTGTTAAAATGACAATTTAATTTTAGTTAAACATCTTTTAGTTATTGTAACAAGAATGATTCGCTGTAATTGACGAACAACTATAATCTTTATAATACAATACGTTCTTATTTTTTTGGCGTTCCTAGTAGATGGCGCCTTAGTATTTTCATACTGTTAAATGTTATATTTGATTTGTATATAACCAGTATGAAGCGTGCAAGCATCGACTTTCGTTATCTTCCATTGACGAGTCCAAACAAGGACGAAACGATCATCTGAAGGTATTTTTATTATTGTATATTTATTTATATTATATATACATATAATATATATGTAATAATAATATATGATATTTATATAAACTTTATTTGTGGGGAGATATGAATTTTGTATTTTATTTATTATAACTGATCCTAGCTTGTTAATATAACATTTTCATTTTGTCGGTTTTACTAGGGTTTGTGGTCTGCATTACAGAACAACATATAACAATTAATTATAGTTATCATACCAATAAGTATTTAACAATTTCTAATTTGTGTAGTTAACAATATATTTGGTTGTGCCTATATTAATTATACAATATAGTCAATTTAACCATATTTTGCATTAGGATAACGATACTTTTTTACAGTGTATTATTGTATCCATATAACAAGAAAGAGCATCAAAAGCTTCTTTGCAGAACTGCAGTGTATAATATACGTTAACTATAATATAAAGGCAAGATCTCAGATACATATCATATATGTATCTAACTTGTATCAGAATTA
This sequence comes from Ignelater luminosus, assembly GCA_011009095.1. Taxonomy (NCBI): domain Eukaryota; kingdom Metazoa; phylum Arthropoda; class Insecta; order Coleoptera; family Elateridae; genus Ignelater; species Ignelater luminosus. The sequence continues at coordinate 75,712 of VTPC01005037.1, forward strand.
AGTATCAGATACATATACGATTCATCCAGTAACCATGTACTATCTCCTTAAATGTAGGTAACATGTATGTTACCAGTTACATAACATTAAAGCACTAAGTAACAGTTGTTCTATCTGATCAGCTATGTAACTGTGCTTACTGGGTAGGTGCTTTATTATTACTTAAATTAACTTAAGCAGCATATACAATTTATTTAAAATAAGTATTTTCAAATACAAAATAGTTACAAATGTAATCATTACTACCTTTTCTTTACTCTAAACACGTACGTTATTTTGTAAAATGCACTCTTCAAGCCTTTCATCAGTTCTACATCTTGTTTTACTTAATATACCAGTAACCGTTTGCTCCTTTCTACTTTCTTTATATTCAAAGTGATGTTCCCCTCTTTGAATGTACATTCAAATAAAAAAGTCTTGTTTTTGTTGCATTTGCAAAGCCTACTTTTGGTAATATGGGCGTCCCAGTTAAAAAATTTATTCTTTAAATCCCTGCTCTTTCGTTTTATAAGAGATAGCACTTTATCTTACATTATTGGAAAGAGCGCAAGAATAACTATCTAAGCCAAGTTTTTGAAAAACCGTTCTATTGAAATTAATGAGAGCATAATGCAAAATCAACTACACTGTATAGTTAGATCAAGCAAATTAATGTGATTGTTCAAATGTTCATTCTAAATTCCATAGTGTTGGTGTTATGTTGTACGAATTTTTTAACTTTTTACCACAATTTATCTATGAACTGAATGATTAAGTTATAAGAAGAATGTAAAAGATTTGAATACATCTTTTAAAGTTCCATAGCTTTCTTTACAGTGTTGCTGTAAAATACTTAGTTATTAGGAAAACAATAAGTGTTTGTAATTCTTCACTTCTTCATGTAAGATTTCACATCACTTACCACATCGGTATGTAAGCACCAATCATTGTTATTCGCTACTGATAATGAGATCAAACAAGAGTGAAACAGTGATCAATGCTTATGTATACCTATATACTACCAATTATACTCTTTGATATACTACACAATTTTCTCATTAGTGGAAAAAATTTGTTTTAATTTATATTTTCTACACATTCTTACTCTGAAAGTTTTATTATACATATTATACACTGAAAGAATCTCATAACTATAAAAGATCGGAAGTCTATTAGAAACTAGAAAAAAGTTATCTATTTTAGAGACTAATTTATTGATGTTTTTATTTTTTTAAAAAAATTTCATATTTTACTAATAGTAGGTTACCTATTTGATGAAAAACGGAAAAACTTACTTTAAAAGCTTTATACTATATAGATTGTTTTTTTAAGCCGGTAATACTGAAATGATCTCATAATAATGGAAGAGATCTGAAGTCCTGATAATTTAAAAAAGAGTTATCTATTATCAATGTTGTTTCTTTAAAAAATCTTCATATTTTAAGTACTAAATGGTAGATAAAATCAAATAAAATTTTAGCTTTCTTTCATCATCTGCTTTTTGTGAGTTTTAAAAATCTTTTTTTTTATAACTAATGCATGCCTACTAAAAGTCCAAGCGGCAACCGTAGTTTTACCCTACGTCATCAAGTGCAAAAAAAAATTGCGTTTGTAAGGTTCGTAATGAGTAATGATCGTAATGACTTAATGAGAGTGGTGTACACAGTGGCGTAAATAGTGGACGCAAAAGTTCGCAGTGCGGGGGGGCGAAGGATTTGGGGGCCCCACAGTCATTTACAGATATATAGGCATATAATTAGAAAAGTCCGAATAAGCGAGATTTCTACTGTCTAGTTCATTTGTTTTGTTATATAAGTACCTACTACCACATATTTAAAAATACAATGTAGTATAAAGTGCAGTTTTTTTAAATATTATTATATATCATGAAATACTAAGGGACCTCGAAATTATGTTGGGGGGGGGGGGGGGGGGGGGGGGGGCTAAAATTATATTTACGCCACTGGGTGTACAGAGACATCAACGATGATTACAAACCACATGACCACGAAATTTACTATTAGTTAGGCAACACATCTTACATTATTGGCAGCTCTGTTGTGATAAAAATAATGTAGTTTTCCATTTATTATCACACTTTGAATGCGTTAAATCTAACTTACCTCGACTAACTCACAAAAAGAAGATTTAGTCTTGAAAAAAACAAAACAAACTGTAAAAAACGCAAAAGAAAAACACAAAAAATCACGGAGCGCACGCACGCCGATGTAATTTTAAGTAAGAAATGTATTCAAGTGGGCGTTACTTCGTACACAGACTTCGTAGCTCCGTAGTATGGCCAACGCCGAAAAATAAAATCTCGTGCCACTTTTAAATTAGTGGTCACGTGGTTTGTAATCAAAGTGATGTCTCTGTACAGTAAACGTGTAAAAAGCCTAAAATTCACTGGTCGGATTCGAAGTAAATCGAGCACTTCCGGTAAGATTTCTAGTAATCATGACAGGGTATAGTATAATCACATAATCACTATACTTTGGTTGTAAGCTATTACTAATAACATTAGCAACGAACGGCTAATTGCAGCAGGGTACTTTTTAATCCCCTTGAGTATATGCAACTGCATGTACACTTCAGCTTTCTGTCCAGTATAAATCTGTCATCCCTACTACTAACATTATAGGTATAATGTAATATAATAATGTATCATGCTGTTATTATACACGCGATCGTGGGTTTGTTTCGTTTTCCGTGATTTTACGTTTGACTTTGATCATGCATACTAGTTATAGTTTATTTTGTGGAAATAAAGATGTGTGTAAACTGTCTTATACTATTGCCTTTTATTATCATTAATACGATTACATATGCTATAAAACTGCACGGTCTCTTGGTGAAATCTAGCCAAATCCAATTCTATTTAATCAAGAGAACATGTAAAGTAATAGAATAATAAATTAATTTAATTTGATTAATGAAAGCTAAAACTGTAGATTATTAGGGAGGTATAATATAAAGTTAAAGAATAATTTTTACTGATTTTATAATAATGAATGGTTTAACCATTATTGCTTAAAAGAATCTAAATTTAGTTTTTGTATTCAGACGAATGAAATTGTAAAACTTATAACTGCATTATATCTAAAACTTCTTTGAAATAAGGTAGTTAGGTGATGGGAAATTGTAAGGATGCGCCTATATCTGGTATTCAACGAATGAACTTGTGCTCTAGGCATTAATTCAGAATTAAGAGATGTAGAAAAAGATTTAAATGTACTATTAAGAGAATATATGAATTATCCTAATTGATTGTTCCAACGATTTTCCATATTTGGCCAAACAAGTTCATTAATTTTTAATGAAAGTATGATCCTAACAATTTAAATTGCATATAAACCAACAACACCAATTTTGTACGTTTTGATTAATTTAAGTTTATATATCATACATCTTATGACATATTTAAACAACCAAAAATTGTACCGGAAGTACCTATGAACTCCGAACCAAACCAGTGAATTTCAGGCACACCAGGTTTTTTATGTATGTCTATTGGTGTACTTTCACTACAAACACAATTTTTTTATACTTGATGGTGGGTAAACTACGGGCACCGCTTGGTCTATACGTATTTTGTAGTAGAAAAAGAATACGGTATTGGTATTGTAGCTTATTTCCTAATTCGAATTCTCGCGGTTTCTAAGGTAGAGCTTACCAACATAATTTCGTAATTTGGCACCATCGATATGCTGAAGAATTACAGAACACGTTTGAAAAATCGTAAAAAGTTTAACTCTATTGTGATATCAAGTTGGTAGAACATCTTTCATACCATGTGATGACCTTTGTAATATTTTGGTTAGTCATTGCCGGCTGATTATTATCAACACGCGTAAAAACAACTATTTATAGCAGTTATAATAAATAAAACGTTAGAATTTAAAAGAACGTGGAAGAAGCAGCAATAAAAATGTTTCGTCTATTAATTTTGTTAATTTTTTCAGTACTGTTAACAGTAAATTGTGAATTCGTGAGGTAATGTTTTTTTTCATATTTTACTAGCATTTTCTTACTTGCAATATCTAATTTGTTGAATAGGATACCTTTGTACAAAATTAAATCAGCACGACGGACTTTACAAGAAGTTGGTACAGAAGTACGGCGAGTTCATCTGAGATATGGAGGAGTTCATGGACCAACACCCGAACCTCTTTCAAATTATCTAGATGTATAAAGATTTAATCTTTTTTAAATAGTGTAATTCATTGTTCAATTTCAGGCCCAATATTATGGTCCTATTACAATTGGAACTCCACCACAAAGCTTTAAAGTAGTTTTTGATACTGGTTCTTCTAATTTATGGGTGCCTTCTAAAAAGTGCCACTACACTAACATTGCTTGCTGTAAGATGTTTTAAAATTATTTTAGATACTAGTAAGTTAATCAATTATTTTTTATTTTTATATTTTATTTAGTGCTGCATAATAAATATGATTCTACAAAATCCAGTACATATAAGAAAAATGGAACTGATTTTAAAATTCAGTATGGGTCTGGAAGTCTTAGTGGATTCTTATCAACAGATACGGTAAATGTAAGTATGCCGTTATTACTTTATTACGAATGTTATTAATTATTCTTGTTTCAGTGTTATATAGCTAATAGCAATAAACATTTATTTGTTCTGATATTGCATGGCTGAAATAAATAATAAATAGCAGTTTTAAAAAAAACATTAGCATTTTTCTGTTTTTATTATTTTCTGTATTTTTTTTTGTAGGTTGGTGGCTTGAATGTTGCAGATCAGACATTTGCCGAAGCAATGAGCGAACCTGGGTTAGCGTTTGTTGCAGCCAAATTTGATGGGATATTAGGAATGGCTTACAGCAGAATATCCGTTGATGGTGTACCACCTGTCTTTTATAAGATGATAGACCAAGGACTTGTTTCACAACCTGTTTTCTCATTTTACTTAAATAGGTTGGTATTAGACATTCAGTTTATTTCTGTTTATAGATTAATAGACATAATAGATCTTTCATTCATAAACACTCAAGGAAACAAACTGGACAAAACAGTTAAATTTAAAAAATATTTTATTTTACTTTAGAGATCCTGCAGCTCCCCAAGGTGGTGAAATAGTTCTTGGCGGTTCAGATCCAGCTCACTACAAAGGAGAATTTACCTATCTTTCAGTAGATAGACAAGCATATTGGCAATTTAAAATGGATTCTGTTAAAGTAGGATCAAAATCGTTCTGCGGAAATGGTTGTCAAGCCATTGCAGATACTGGAACTAGTTTGATTGCTGGACCTGTAGCAGAAATTGAATCAATCAACAAACAGATTGGTGGCACACCTGTACCTGGTGGAGAATACATAGTTGATTGCAACTTAATTCCAAAATTGCCAAAAATTGATTTTGTTCTTGGGGGCAAATCATACACACTGGAAGGTGCTGATTATATTTTACGTGTAAGTATTCTTTAATATTTGAACTTTCATGTGAAATCTAATGAAAATTGTTTCATTCCAATTGTTATTTTTGTTTTGTATTTGAAAGGTCTTGTTATTCCAGTTCAAGCATTGATAATCTATTAACCTTTGGTAAGCTTTGCCAAGAAATAAGATAAATTTTCATGTGACTCTAACATGATGTAAGGAAATATTCGGTGAAACAATTTTTATTGTTCATTTTTGTGGTGGTATGGAATTCATTTTATGACTAACACTTGATAAGTTTGATAGCAAAGGTGCAAAACTCTGAATGCTTTTCCATAGATATATTTTTATTACATGAAATTTCCACAGAATTAAATATGAAAATTTACAAAAACAATCTAGAAAAATAAAAATATTGACATGGTTGTTTTATCTTTATTATTTTTTGTATTTGTTTTTATTATGACAATTGTTGAAGCAATGGAAATAAAAAATAAATTTCTATCTATGTACAGAGTCTAAAATATAATGCAAAACTTTAATATATAAGCTTTTTAGTGACTTTCTTTTGTGGCATATGATTAAATCAAACTGATATTTTAGAACATCCTGTTCTGCATTCCAGTTAATTCCCACTTAGTGTTCTAAAACAATCTGTTTATTTAAAATGGATCCACAAAAATAAATGAACTGTTTAATTTTGTTTGGTGTTCTGAACAATCTAATTATTCAAAATAACAAACAAAATTAAATGATCCGTTTATTTTTTACAAATCCATTTTTAATAAATGGATACCAAATTTCCTGCTTATTTTTGAAAAGGGGTCATCTCCAGATTTTTAAAATTTCACAAGAAGCAAAAAACTGTTTTGATTTTGTGCAATAATAGTTAGGGCACTGCAGTATCTTTTTTTTATTTGTAGGGATCAATACTGATTTAAAAAAACGAACATAATGATTTTTAAATCTGATGGCTGCGCCAGAATTCTTTCCCCTTTGAGGAGATGACCCGTTTTGAAAATGAACTGGGTTTAATGGGCAAAGTCCAATTTTATTTTAAAGAACTTTTATTTTGACAAAGTAAAATAAAATTAAAAATTAAGATTGCAGTAAAAAATATAATTAAATCTCTTCAGGTTCTTCTTCTGTTGTATTGGTGGGCCACTCGTTGATTATTTCATTCCACTTTTTTGTCGTCAGGGATGTATTGGTACAGCATTTTGATGTTCACTATTTTTTTTTATATTAATAGGAAGCTTTCCTTGATAAGCAGGGTTGTTTACTGAGGATGGGATGAACAGCTGAGAGATCGGGATGTCTGTTTTCTTTAGAAGAAAACGATGTTCTACAGCAGCGGTCGGCAACCAGTGGTCTGTGAGGTAATTTCAATGGTCCGCAAAGAAATTCAGATATTATATCGTCATCAATTTGTACCTTTAAAAATTATGTTAGTGGTCTGTGAAATTCTAAATTCCGAATTTAATGGTCCGCAATATCTAAAAGGTTGCAGACTGCTGTTCTACAGGGTTGTCTATGTAAAGCTTGGCTATAACCACTTCTGGCTGTTCACTCTTAAAAAAAGTTGACAGCAAAGTAACACTTCTGCTCTTTGGAAATTCACTTTCCATAACTTTCCTGTGAGAGAACTTTTTTTTTTTAAAGGAAGGTGGCCACCAGTTTTTAAAATCAGCTACAGCTCCATGTATTATGTGATTCACTTGGAATCTTTTTGTGTTTGAGGAGGATTCAATAAAATTTTCATACTCATTAAGACAATATATGTGATCATAACGACATATTTGTTTTTTACTGTTGCAAAATCCCGGTCATAATGTGAACATGAGCCTTCATGCCTTGACATATTTTTGAAATTTGAAGGTTATGCTTTCCATTACTTATTGCTTATGTTGCCAGATACTCTTTTACTATAGTCTTGTTTTTTGCACGATGGCTAGATTAAAATGTGAAAAAGGCAACATTGTTAAAAATGTCATTTGGGAGAGACATACATGGTTTCCAATATAACAAGAATGCAGCCACACTGCTTCTAACTTAACAAATCAAAAGCATGGTCAGCTCTCATTTAAAGGCAACATAAATGGTGTATAGAAAAATGAATTGAAATACATTTTTATTTGTTTTAGTTGTCATTTAATTGGAGTTGTAGATATAAATTACAAGTTTTAAGCTGATAATATGCTTCTGGTTATGCTATAGCATGTAAAACAATTACTATTGGAATTGAAGTAATACATTACTTAAACTTGTATTGAGAATTCTTGTTTTTCATTTTTTATCGTATCACATGCAATCTCAAACCTGTTATTGTTACTAAAACTGTAATCATGCAATATAAAAATGTCAAGAGTTATAAAAATCTTGATGAAAATTAATAAATGTAATTTGAAAATAAAATTTGCAGTATGGACATACACAAATGTCGTTGTTGGTTGTTTTATTACAGAAATTGCATGAATATAACAAGTTTGAGGTTAGGTTGATTTTTATTTTAATAATTCATATCAAATTTGATCTAAGAGCCGTTTGACATGGTAATATTTTTTGTACAATATTTCAATGTAAATTTAATTCCAGAAAATTGTAAAGTGTGTCATACAGATTTGTAAAAATTGATTTAAAAGCAAAAATTGAGAATATTTAGAAATCTTTCTATTTATTTGTTAAAAATGCGTCAATATCTGCGCAGAATGCTAATTTCTGCAAACACGCAAAAGACGGTAACCTAACCTCTACTTCACTTCTCACGTTTTTCATCGTTTACCTTTACTTCTTAGTGGTTAGTGGACAGTTAGCGGTTTGTGTGCTCGTTTATATTCATTTTTAAGATTTCAGGAGTTCGAATAACATGAATAACAACTTACGAAATTTTTAGGTTAGAACTTCAAACCACTGTAAACACACTGTACCCGCGAAATTCAAACACTAAACGTCATTTTGGTAATGACAACATGAGAAAACGCAGGCGCGCAACAAAAATTGACTCATTTTTGAAATTAAATCTATTACCGTGTCATGCAGAATACATTTTTCACATTAATCGTGGTATTATTTCTCTAGTAAGTTCCTTGTAAAATTTACAGTAAATTTTAATACATTTTTTATTTGAAAAATATTATCGTGTCAAACGGCTTTAAAATGTAATTTCAAAATTGTTACCATCTAAATGATCTTTAGCATTAGTTTGTTTAACTTCACAGAGTAGAGAAATAAGTTACCTATCACAAAATGTACATCAACTTAAATTACATTGTACTACACTACATGGTTTTAAATTCTACTTGTATAGTAAATGATCCTTGATACAAATGTTGCTTGAATTTTGTGATACTTATTAGAGTAAGTTATCATAAAAGGGGAAGTGATAATAGCGCAAAGCATCTGTAAGATTACCTGTTACCTTATTTTGTTATTAACAAGTAGGTGTATTTCTACATGTTTTGTGTTTACTCTTTTTATAATTTTTGTATGTAATTTCATCTCTACATGTTGTGCACACAACACCAAACACCATCTGTATTGACACTCTTCACAGCATCCAATATTATTATTTTAGGTTTCTCAGATGGGAAAAACAATTTGCCTTTCTGGTTTCATGGGAATCGACATTCCACCTCCTAATGGTCCTCTGTGGATTTTGGGAGATGTTTTCATAGGAAAATTCTATACAGAGTTTGATTTAGGCAATAATCGTGTTGGCTTTGCCGAAGCTGCTTAGATAATAATTTAAATCACTTTTAAAAACAAAGCAAACGTTTGTTATTTTTATGCATAAAGTTTAATCTTTAATGTTAATATTGATTTTAAGTTTCACCTGATTAGATGTACCTCCATGACTGTGTATAATATTAATCAACTACAATGTGATTAACTTGATCAAACGAGTTTGTAAGGATTAAACAAAGGGATCAAGTTTAGGATTTAGAAATTTCCATTTCTCTCTATATTACAAACTTTTATTTCTTGTTTTTAAGATGTAATGTGATTAATATTACCATGACTGTTTAGTGTAGAATATATTTGCTTACAAATAAAGTGATTGATACTAAAAATGTATTAATAATTTATTTTTTAAAAATCTGTATAATTATTATAACTTAAAAAACTACGTCATTGGAAATCTTTACAAATATAATCTTATAC
>VTPC01005038.1:0-25390 GCA_011009095.1 Ignelater luminosus
TTTTTTTGCAATTTTTATCTGTAATTATATTCTCTCTTATCGTGAATTATTGTTCATAAACTAATCCTTTTCAACTTGGACTTGGAATAACAAGAACCGCTTGACGTCACGCTATGGCAACAGGTTTCCAAACAACCTTTATAAGTAGCCATCTTCACAACTTGGGTAGTGAGGGGTTATCTTATACATGCCATAAGTAAGTAAATCATAATAATAAATAAATCGTAACTCATCTTCTTCGTCACCTTCTTTGAACACGAAACCATAACAACAAGCTTCGATAGCATCGCGCAATGGTAGTTCAAATTGCGCAAGAATGAGCTACTTCAATCTTGTAATGAAAATTTGGTTTGTTGCGTAAATGGTAACAAGAACATTATTTGCCAACAGAAACATTCGTTTGTTATAACTATAAGAATGACTTTGAGCTTCTTCATTCTAATGTTAATCCTTTTCTCCGGTTGCCTTATCGTTTACAAGAAGTTGGGAATTTCCCTCCTACACCGGTGATGATGTGTTTTCTCAATAAATATTACGAACGTAGAAGTATCTCAAGACCCTCTCATGTAGAGAAATCTTATTGGAAAATCATATCTTAGTGATTCAGGATTGTTTTTCGAGGAAGAAGCAATTTTAAGAATTCGATGTTGGTTTCATCCAGGAATCGAACTTATATTGCTCAGCTAGCAGTCTCCGTACGAGACTGTTTGAGAGCAACTAATGTTTAGTATTGTCGTTAATGCCTAGAAGGAATCTTAGGTTTCATAAAAAGTTCAAGGGCTTGTATCAGGATGGTACAAGGTATAAGAAAATTTAACTTCTAACACTGTATCGATTTTAGCTTTATTCTTTCTTGATAAGGTCTTATCTATTACTCCTGATTAAAAGGAAACTGTGTCAAAACACTTTAAGTTTAAATAATATCCACAGAAGAAGCTTTAGATATAATTATCATTCGACTGAGGATTCAATAAAATAAAAATAATGAAGCAACTTAGGTACATTTAGTGCATTTGGCGTAAACATTAAAACTCCGAACTAGACATTTAATTTGTAATTTAGTGTACCCGCCAAATTAAAAAGGCTACTTTTTTGGAGGATTATGTAGGCCATTGAGGCAAATCACAGAAACCTCCCGTCCTGTAGCAACAGTTGTTGGATCGTGATTACTGAATCAGGCCCTAGATGGTGGATTTGAGATTTCCCTACGATATTGAGAAAAACAATTCTGACTTTGAGACAGTTAATCTTACAGTCTAAATCGTTTACGGATTATAAGCAGTGTTGAAATACTAAATGATCTTGAATGATCTTAAATTTCTTTCTCTCTTCTTTCTCTCGAGGAAGTTTCTAGAAAAAGCGCAATATTTATTTATTTATTTCTTTATTTAATTTTTGTTTATTTGCCATGAGTATGGAACATAGTTATCTCATATGATACATAATATCTTATAACAAGTACGGTGTTCTACAAACAAGGATAACTGCAAAACTATGCATACTTTGTAAATAATTCAGTAGACTTTCTTTGGTGAGTGATACTTTTTTGTACATAAATGCTTTTGGCCACGTGATGTATTTTTAGGTTTTATGTGAATATTATCGAAGATTAATATCTCTAACGTTTATAAACAATTTTTTTTTAAGAACTTTTAGAGATTATACTAATTATTTAACAGAATAAGGTAATCCTGTATTAGGAACATTTATCAGTTTTATAATTTATTGAATTGCTAACTGCAGGAAAGGGAACATATTACATTTTTATAGATGTTTAAGAAGTTAATAAAACTTTCTAATTTCTAAAAATAAAAACATTGTCAATCCACATTTTTAGAAACAACTTTCTGAGTAAAAGAATTGATGAACTGAGAAGATAGAGAATGAGTTTTTTGACTTCTTGACATCTTTTCTATAAGACCCATTGTTTAGACAAAGTTTTTCTGTAAGCTGCCTACCAGTTTTTGTAAGCATACACTAAATCCTGAAGAATCTCAACAATTGAGAACTTCTAAAAGTTCTTGGACGCTTAGGCGATTACTTCGCTGTATTCTTGAAGTGTAGAGAGGTTTTCGGTTTAGTTTACCTGCCTTTTGATTATATCAAAGTCACAGTCGCATAGCATAAGGGAATGTTTTTTTATGAGAAAATATATTTATATCTCTTCAAATATTTAAGTACAAAATATCTGACAGTTAATGGCTTGGACTTATTATTATTAATGCCTTTCTTTTCTCTTCTTCTAGAAATGAGTTAAATGACCATCGGTCTTTGTAAGTGCAAATCTTGCTGATCATACTGAGTTTCTTGACATCACTAAACCTACTTAAACGTTTCTGAAAACAACTGCAAAAAAAGAAAACTTAAGACTATGATTACGTTACAAAAAAAAAGCTTACCACTTTTCACCAGCAATTTCTTTGGCAGGTGCAACTTTTCTAGAATAACTAACATGTTTTACACCATGCAGTAACGCCGTTCTAATTATAGTTATCTTATAATTTTTCTTACTTACGTTTATCTACCCTAAATCCTCCTCCATTTCGTACTGTCCTGTATGGCTTGTTGAACTTCTTCTCCTTATTTCTTCTAGCCATCTTTCTTGGTCGACTCTTAGTTCGTCTTTTTGTTATTCTGGCTTCAAACACCTGTCTCGTTATACTGTCGTCTCTCATTCTTTTCACGTGCCCGTATCACTGTAATTGCCTTGCTTTTACTTTTTCTTCTAATGCTTTTATCTTCAAGTATTACCTGTGTGTGGTGTTCCTTATTTTGTCAATTCTGGTTGAATTTTACTTTTCTTACAAATCTCATTTCTAAGGCTGTCATTTTCTTTCTCATGCTTTGTCAGTGTCCATATCTGCTCCATTTATGAGTATTGAAGTCACTACCTTTTCTTGTACTTTCGTTTCTTTAGGTATTTCTTTCTTTTCAAAGAATACATGTTTAAAGTTGTTAAACAGTTTGCCCCTGACAGTTCGTCTCTTTTTTATCTTTTCTTCTGTTCTTCTATCTTCTGCTATTATAGCCCCGAGATATTTGAATCTGAGTTTGCTCTAGCATCAGTTTGTCTAGTTGTGATATAAGTTGTTTAGTGGTTTTGCCAATATTTATTATCTTCGTTTATTCTCTTGTTGATGTTTCTAAGAACCTTTTGTATATTTTTATATTCTTATTTAGAGTTTTCTCATCTTTTGCAATGATGGCCATATCGTCGGCGTAACATAGTTCTGCGATTTCGATCTTTTTTATTTTCCAATATCCAACTTCGTATTTTTTAGTCTCTTTTCGTGCTTCTTTTATTGCCTCGTCTAGGACTAGAGAAAATAACAGAGGGCTCAGAATGCATTCTTGTTTGACTTGCTTCAAAAGTATTTGATTTTTCCTGTCTTGTTCTTACATGATTAGTAGTCTTTTTGTATAAACCTCTTATTACTGTTTCGTCGTGTTTTCCATTTATTTCGTTTGTTAATTCCTTCCTTCTTTAATTACTTTCTCTATTAATTGTCTCAATATAAATACTGCGTCGTTTATTTCCCTATTGGGTCTCTTCTAAAGTTTGTTCTAGCTTTTTGCGCAATTTCTTTTTTAGAATCCTTGTACATACCTTTGCTACTGTACTAATTAGTGTTATTCCTCTATAGTCTTGGTAGTCTTTGCTATCTAATTTTTTGTATGTATTTAGGAGTGATAATTCCTGTGTGGCATTCATCTGATAATCTTCCTTACAAGGTTTTGTACATTATCCATCTAAATTCTTGTAGAGCAGATTTTTGTAAGGCTTTTATCATATCAGCCGTTTTTGTTCCTGTCCTGGGGCTTTCCATTTTTTCAGTTTGTCTATTGCATCTCTTATTTCTTTCAAACTTATTTCCCTTTCTTGTGTTCTATCTCCTATTTCTTCCACCATACTACTTAAGTGTAAATCTCCATTTGCTACATCTCTTCCTCCCAGTAATTCCTTAAAGTACTTTCTCTATTTTCCCATTATCTTATTTTCTTCTTCTTCTTCTTCTTCTTCTATCACATTTTCTATCTTCTCTTTAATGTTTGCTAGAGTTGGTGTCTTCTTCTGTCTTTTAGAATCCCAAAGAAAAGTTTTTGGTTATGATTATATGCGTTTTTCATCTTTTTGCCAAGGTCTTTCCATGATTTTTCTTTTTCCTCTTGTGACTATTCTCTTGACTTGTGTACGCTGGCTTTTATATATTTTGTAGTCTTCAGCATATCCCGTGTGAAGATATTTTGTTTCATTTACGTTTCTTATTTTGAACTGCTGTTTTCACTCTTTCTGTCCACTAGTTTGTCTTTTTTAATATTTTTATTCACGATTGTTGTGTTGCCACAATTTTTCTCAGCAGCGCGTTTAAAATCTTTCCATTTGTTTTCCATATTATTTTCGAATCGTTTGTTCTTCAGGAATTCCTCAACATATTTTTCAAACTGTTCCTTAATTTCATTGTTTCTTAGTTTGTAACATTTAATTTTCCTAATTTTTATATTTCTTTTTTCTTCTATTCTATTATTCTTTGTAATGTAATTAGAAAATTTTGCGTACTCATCCGAGTTCTGCTTTGAGTTTTGCTTTAAATACATTCATTTAATATGAACTTATCGTTTCATTTCGTTTTATAATATTCAATAAGTTATTTATATTGTTAACAGATAGTTTGTTTAAGGTTTCTTGAAAGTTTTATTGTTCATATTATTACCGTAGGTGATTTTTCATAAAACTTAATCGTATTAGAGTCGCCTAAACATTTTTTATAGTTATCAGTTCGCAGAAAACTTGGTTGATATTTCAGCATTTTATGTCTCAAAGAAAACTCGGTTTATATCCGAACCATGAGCGTTTGTAAATTTCCACGGTTTTTATGCTTGTCCATGTTAACATCGATAATACAGTGTACAATCAGCTTCTTTATTATTTCAAACTGTTCCATGTGTCAAATCCGCGAAGGGCGCGTGTCTTTGCGAATGCCCGGGCCCAAGCCGGTTCGGCGTCTTCTGATCTCGCTGTTAAAATCAAGTCTTACCATGGGATTACCTTAAATGCGTTTTTTTTGAGTTTTATAGTGTTCTTCGGAGAAGGGCTGTGAAGAATAATGTCAATAAGCTAGTCGGATTTGAGTTTTTAGTCTACGAGTAGAAAGGACCATTTCTTAGTTATGAATTTCGCAAATAGTAAATGAGATCGGATTATTTAGCAGCAAGGATCTGTGATTTTCTTGTGGTTACCGTGGTGAATTTCTTGATGGAAATTACCTGCTTTGTTATGTCGTGTGTGCGTTCGATCGAGACTCCACAATCTTCGTCATATTCCCTGGTTGGTGGAAACATAATCTTGCCACCAGTGTCTACTGGAAAAATTGGTATTCTCTCCATTAAAATTAGAGTTCTGTGGTTGTGAAAATTTAAGTGTTTAAAATTTATTGTGAACGAAGCCATGCCTTCTCATCGTTCTATTTTGTGTAAATTTAATTTTCGTTAACTGAGAATGTTGCTGGAAATCAAAGGACCTCCAGATTTAGAGAGTAAGATAGGAAATCTTTTACTCTCTAAGTCTTTTATATTATAGGTATGTTTGTATGTTTATATTGTTTTGTTTAAATGCTTTGAGTACTTAACGTGGGGCCGATTTGGCTGCTTTGTTGACTTAGCTGTGGGCCGATTTCGTTTGGCCAATTTGGCTGTTTGGCCGATTTAGCTGTGGGCTGATTCAATTGCGGGCCGATGTTGTCGTGGCCGATTTAACTGTTTTGTCGGATTTCGTTGTTTGACCGATTTACCTGTTTAGTTGATTTAGACCTTTCTTTCGCTGGCCGTTCAGATCTTTGGTCATTTTGTTTTGAGGCTTTTATAGGTTTTCAACGTGCTGGGGCCTAATTTTGTTTTACCGATTTTGCCTTTTTTATCTTGTAGCCTTTACAGCTTTCCTTTTGAAGTGTAGATGATTTTCGTATCTTATCATAGTGACAGACTTTGGCGGTGTCGCCGTGTTGAGTCCTCTAGGTATCTTTTTAGGTTTTTTACTTAAAATTTAAGTTTTAGGTTTAGGTAAGAACATCAATATCTGAGTTATTTACTATCTTTGAACCCCCCTCGTTTTCGACTTCGAGCTACGGGATTGGACATCTTCCGATATCTGGTTTATACGGAAACTACGCCTCTTTTTCAGTTTTTTTTCCGTTAGATCTTTCCCCGTTACTATTTCTCCATTTTTGCCTAGACACCATTCAATTACTTCGTTTAGTTTCCAACTTTTCCGTTTAGGTCGCCCGTTATAATTATTTTACTGTTTTCCTGTCAAGAACAAGAAAATGTAGAAATGTCAATTTGGTCAAAATTGAACTTCTTGGGAATTTTTCTAATCTTGATTCCAACTAAAAAAATTTGAAATTTTCAACGATTTAAACAATTTCTAATTTTGGTTCGTTTTTCTAAAAGACCCAGTTGCATAAATACTTGATCTAATGATTAATAAGGTAATTCCATAATTAGCCAATCTGATTGGATAATTCTAAATTTACATTTAAGTATGTCTTATACAACTGGGGCTAATAGAATACATTCAAAGTTCTCTAGTTTCCAATTAAACAACTTTCAATCTTTGTTTTTTAAAAATCATCGTGATTCTAGCACATAGTACATGATGATAGACAGAATAGTGATATTCATTTTTGGAGATCACCACACGTTGATACAAAGTAACGATAACTGATAGAAAGAACCAACTTTTACATTAGGAAGAATAAATTATTTAGATCTGAATGTAGCTTAGTTAGTTGAACATTTCTATTTCAAAAGTTCATATTAAAACTTAGTAAACTTTATAACAAAACCACCTTGTTCAGTATTCAGTCTATTTTATCTAGTTTTAATAACTGAATGAAAATTTAATTATCTTTTAGTTTATTTCATTCATCTATCCTTAGTGGAAACAAGCTGATTTTAACAGAATTACTATCCTTTCCTCCCTTAATCCCCTTTTGTATTCTATTAATCCCAACGTCAGAGAAGAGTATACATTTTCACTGATGGATTCAATCAGTTCTAGGGAGATAGATATAAAAGGATTGTCTAGACAGTCCATTTATTCTTGTTTAAAGGGCTCGAATTCTATTTCAACATATTTTAGTGTAAACTAATAATATATCTACTACTAAACTACTACTTGGACGTATGTGTTTCATTTATAGAAACAAATTTCAATATACATCTGAAGCTAATTTCAAACTTTTCAGTATCAAGAATAATCATGTCGATATCTAAAAAAAGACTCAAATATTACTAATCGCGTGCACTGAAAATGAAATAAAAGAAAAAAAAAACGTTTAAGGAAAGCTATCAAAGTAAAACGCGGTTAAATATTCAGCTGTCGGCTATAAAGCACATGTATATCGTACGACGACAGATTGAATCAACATGCAAACAGAGTACGTTTTGATGTTGGACAAGGCGTCGCTTGACGTCATTTTGTTAAAACGTTGGTGTGCGTCTCACCCACTCATACACGCTGTCGTCGTTGGCACAAATCGCTCTGAGAATGAAAACATGATAGTGACGAGATGTTACATTGAATTCTGTGTTTTCTCTTTTTTTTATATTCAAGAAAAATAAATGGAGTTTTGATATGGGTTGAAATTTGCAAAAGCAATTTAAAAGAGAAAATATCAACTTTTTCATGAAATCTTTAGATGCGGTTCTTTTATAAATTTATATTTCCGCAGTCTTGTCATTCATTAATAAAATATCTTTTTAGCTTTTAATCTTTTGCGTTTATTAATTAACTGTGTGATTTAATCGCTATCATTATTCTGTCGTGTACTTTGTTTTATTATAGAGATTCAAAGGCTTTAAATACTGTAGGTTTGCTCTAATTTTTATCATTATTTCTTGGTTTAAATATAACAGCGTATGCAGCAAGCTGTAAACGCCTAGTTTTTACGAATTCTGGTGCTACTGTTAGTGAATTTTTATTATCCTTTATTGGGAATTCCCTTTTCTTTTCTTTTATAAATTTTCCAACCAATAACTGTCTACTCAAAA
Organism: Ignelater luminosus; assembly: GCA_011009095.1. Lineage (NCBI taxonomy): Eukaryota > Metazoa > Arthropoda > Insecta > Coleoptera > Elateridae > Ignelater > Ignelater luminosus. Next base: position 8,050 of record VTPC01005038.1, read on the forward strand.
TCTTTTAAACGGAAAATACAGGATTATAGTATTGGGGAAAATGAGGAGCTTTTATGCAAAACCGAATAAATCTACTTTTAGTAGTTTCCTAGGAAAGAGCGTTTTGTTGGACAGGGTAAACCATGAAAGATAATAAAAAGCTTTTCACTTCTAGTTGAGTGCTTTTTGATGAGACTAAAATGCAGTGTGTCTTGTTAAAAACTACAAAGTACGAGGATAAATTGAAAAGTCTCCGGCCTAGACAAGAAAACAAAAGAATATCGCGTAAACATTAATTTTATTTTTCAACGTAATCCCCCGTCAAGTTTAATGCACTTGGTCCACCTATGTTCAAGTGCTTGCAATCACATCTTCATCGGACTTGTATTTCTTTCCAGCATGAAATTTTTTCAAGTTTGGAAATAAATTAAAATCCGAGGGGGCTAAGTCCGGCGAGTAGGGTGCATAGGGTACCAATTCAAACCGCAACTCATTAATTTTTGCCATGGCAATAACTGACTTGTGGCAGGGTGCATTATCCTGGCGAAACAGAATTTTTTTCTTTGCTAATCCGGGTCGTTTTTCTTAAATTTTTTCTTTTAGCTGGACAAGTATTGTAGCATAATGATTGTTTTACCCTTTTTAAGATAATCCACAAAAAGAATACCCTTCGCATCCCAAAAAACTGAAGCCAAAACTTTTCCGGCCGACGGAACTGTCTTGGCCTTTTTCGGAGCAGGTTCTCCTTTGCCAGTCCATTGCTTAGATCGTCGCAAAAAATCTACTGGATTGCGTTCAAACGAGTCCAAACACTCCTCCGAAACTGTTTTGCGTGTCAGCTTTTGCTCCAGTGTGAGCAGTCGCGGCATCCATCGCAAAGATAACTTTCTCATCCCCAAAACTTCGGTTAGTATATAATATGTCCGCTCTGTTGGAATGCTCACAGTATTCACTACTTCCATCAACTTCAATCGCCGGTTATTCAAAACAACTTTGTGAACTTTTTCGATAATTTCTGTTGTGGTGGCTGTTTTCGGCCTTCCTGAACGCGGTACATCTTCTGTGCTTTTGCGACCACGTTTAAAATTCTCCATCCAAGTTTTAACTGTGATGTACGAAGGGAAAGATTCGCGTAATGTACCGTCTAGCTCAGCTTTTATTTTTTTTGGGGGGATAAACCCTTAATATGAAAATATTTTAATAACTGCACGAATTTCAACTTAATCTATTCTTACAACATGCAAGAGTTTAGCAACTTTGACAGCCTGTCAGACAATTATTATTTGACAAAAAGTTTTGTTATTTGACAGCCAGACTGATAAATCTTGAAACAATATAACGCCGTAAAACATCGCCCAAATTTATATTCTATCTGGGCTAGGCCGGAGACTTTTCAATTTATCCTCGTATCTTAGCAGATACGCCATGAAATAATATGGATTTATCTGGTTTTGCTGGAAAAGTACCAAATTTATTACAATTGAATGAAAAGCTTGAATAAAATTTGTAGGGCTTCTTCCTCTTCCAAATAGTTTCATCTCTCTTGCTCATCGCCTTTATCGTTTTGAATCTCAGATGTAGACAAAATACTTTTGTACCAATTCACATTTTCTTGGCTGTCCCAGTTAATCAACCAGTTTTGTTCCAATATCTTAATAGCGCCTACTTCTGAATATACCTTATAGAATCCATCTGCTGATTCGCTAGTGGGATTTTTTTAGGGCCTTTTCCACTCTACCAAACGCTCGATTAGCCGGCATAAAGCTGTGTCCCCTAACAGGGTAGGTAAGATTTATTTGAGTTACATTTTCAGGAGACTCAAATTTCAATCAGTACAATAAGGCATGGGCAATGTGGCTATTCTTATTCTGTCCTCCGCATCCATCACGGAACAACCTTATGATTCTTTTGTCTTGCAAAGATAGCCCATTCAAGTGCGAAAGTAAAGCAGATCTAATTTCTGTACAACCACGTGACGCTAAGTCTTCGATCCACAAATAAAATGTGGGCTTCTTGGAGTCCATCTGAACGCAACAGAATGAGTATAAACTTATTTGATGTGAATAGAAAGCTTGGCTAATGGGCGTTTGAGGAACTCACCGTACCTGCTGAAGGTCAAAACAAAAGCTGAAAGCATCTTCTGGATTCTCCTTCATTATTTGGTAAAAAGCCTTTCCCCTTTTAGGGTGAATACGATATTGTAGCAGAACTCCTTCTTTGTATTTGAATCCTTTTCAATTTTCATTAGATGTTTGCATTGACCGCAGCAATCTGATGCTGGGGATGAAAACTCTATATTGAACTTTGTTAGAAACATTTTTCTGATTTTTTCAAATACGTAACTTTATACTGAGCATCAACTGTATTGTTATATATCTTGTGCAGATTAGATATGTTAAAATAAGAAGGTAATTAAATCCTTTTGGATTTCGCTCTGTTATATGGCTTTTCAGACCTCTAAGCTGTCCAATTACTTTTTCTCGTTTAGTAACAGTTATCGCAGACATATTTTTGCCATTCGACTGATTCTGTGAACTGTTAACCCAAGCGCACATCGAAAAAATCCTTGACATACCCTAACACCTGTGTTGTCTCGTTTTAAAAAGTAAACTATGTTAAGTGATCGTGTTTTTGGCTCATCTTTTATAGGTCTCTTTCTTGCTGTTTGAAGAACAGGTATCATGTGGCAAAGCTTCGTGTCTTGCTCAATTTTGTCCTGCGTCTCATAGAACTTAATTCTTACGAATTTTACATTACAGTTTCGAATTTTGGAACCATAATATGTCTTTTCAGCGTGATTGCATGGCCTCTTAAATTTCTTTAAATTTGGGTCTGCGTCTGAATATCTATACTTTTAGGAATGTTAGATTACGTAAATCACAAAAGTATATCAGGAAATTACCTCTCTCTTTTTTCTTTTACACGTCTGGTTTCATGGTTTTTACGTCGCGTTCTACTACTAACATTTGCATCTTTTACAGACACTAGGTTATCCATTTTAACTGATATTACCACTATCTAAGCAATAATACACAGAAGAAATGTGACACCACGTTAACAGATTAGTAAGGTTACATTATTACAAACAGAATAGACTCTTACCTAAACTGCAACGTACACCCTTTACCAGTCTACAAGGAAACTGTACCCACGAGAACATGCAACTCTCATGCCATCTGTGAAATAAAATTGTAAGCGATGAAACAGGTTTACCGGATTTATTCTGTTTTGCTTGAACAAATGGATTTATTCGCTTTTGCTTTGGGATAGTTTTAATAAAGGATTTATTCGTTTTAGCTTGAGAATAAGTGCAGCTGTAGAAAGCTGGTACAAAGATTATACAGAAATGATGTGTAACTCATTTTTTACCAAAATTAGATTTATTCGATATTGCACGAGAGCTTCTTAAATATAAGTTCTTTAGTAAAAATCCTAGATGCCTAAAACGCATCTTACAGATGATCTGTTTAGTAGTGTGTCCCGAAAAAATCTTTTTTGGATTTCCTTAACACAAGACCTCTTAAAATTTGCGTCATTTATCGTAGATTATCAAAATAATTTTAAAAGAAAAATTAAACTACATCTTCCCCAAAAACGTATTCGACAACAGAGGCATTCCCGACAAACACGCTCTCGATAGAGACACCATCCACTTCAACGGCGAATCGGAATACATTGCCGTTACCAACAGTTGTAAGGTCTGTGATAGATACGGTTTATCGGCCGCATCTCCTGCTGCTGTTGCTTCTGCTGTTGCTTCTGCGGTTTTGGCTGACGTCGGCTTGATTTCTACCGAAGATTTAACTCTGGTTATTGATAAAAACAAGATCCACGGAGCTGTATCTAAAGCACGGACAGAAGCTTCAAAAGATATTGGAGGCATTGTTATAAAAAGCTTTTACTTTGATGGGCGAAAAGACAAGACTCTGATAAATCAGAAAATAGGGGATCATTACCATCGCAAAGAAGTTTTAGAAGAGCACATTTCAGTTTTAGCAGAACCTGGATTAGTTTATTTGAGACACACAACGTCAAGTCGTGGCACTGCAAAGGGAATTCTTACTTCCATCACAGCTTTAATAGAAGGTCAAGGTTGGAATTTAGATGACGTGATTTGCGTTGGATGTGATGGAACAGCAGTTAACACCGGTTGGAAGGGTGGCGTGATTCAATATTTAGAGGAGTATTTCGAGAGACCATTACAATGTTGTGTTTGTTTGCTTCATGCCAATAAGATACCCCTTTGTCATTTATTCTTGACCTTAGATGGTTGCACTTGGGGTCTTAGAAAATATTCTGGACCTATTGAAAAACAATTAGCTGGTTGCGAAAATAAATCCACGGTGTCTTTTTGTGCTATGGCTGGTAATTTGCCTGACTTGCCGAAAAATGTTTTCGATGAACTAAGTACGGATAAAAAATATCTTTATGAGATATGTCAAGCTGTATCAACTGGTTCCTGTTCTCCTGAGCTGGCAAACCGTCAACCTGGAAAAATGGTACACTCGAGATGGCTTACTTCTGCTAATGGTATACTCAGACTTTACGTAAGTACTTTTAATCCATCAGAAAATTTGCAATTGCTTGTCAACTATGTGGTTAAAGTATACGCTCCGATTTGGTGCCTAATCAAGCAAAATACATTTCTTAAGGACGGACCGAAACATATTTTTCAACTAATTATCTACTCTCGATTTTTACCCAAAAATCTGAGGTCTGTTGTGGATTCTGTTATCGAAAGCAATGCTTTCTTTGCAAACCCAGAAAACCTACTTGTCAGTATGTTGTTTGATGATAGAGACCACATTCGGAAGCTGGCATTGCGAAGAATAATAAAAGCTACAGAAGCTGAAAGTAGCACGAAACGCAGGATATTTAAACCTCCAAAAATTAACTTCTCTGCTAGAGATTACACCGAGATTATTGTGTGGCATGAGTGTCAGGTTACACCACCACCAGTTCTTCGACATATTTCTGATGAAGACCTTCAAGTCATGGCAAAAAATAAGAGCTTGGAAATTGTCACACACAATCTGTGGAAAGATGTGTTAAACTGGTAACAGAGGCCTCACAAAGGGTAATTGACGCTACTTCTAGAGATGGCTTTATCAGAACCAAGTTGCAATCTCGAGCAAAAATGCCAAATTTTGGACACAAAAATAAGTTTAAATTCTAAGTTTCGTAATTCATTATAAAGCTCTATTTTGTTTATTTTGTTTTCTTGCGCTTTGTCTCATTAATTTTAATAATAAAATACCTTTTAAACTTGATTTTTGTATTATTTTAGGCATACGGTAAAAATGTAAAATTTAAAAAACTTCAAAGTGCGGTAGAGCCCTCAAGATGATACACAATTCCAGTTTTTTTAATTTTTTTTGTAATCTGTGTAAAATTACGCAAATTTTGATACCTCTTTCGATAGTGTAGGTCAAAAAAGAATTTTCTCATACAAGGACGGGACACCCTACTGTTTAGATCAAATAAAACATTATTTGGATTGATGTAAAATCTTGATGTTATTTTGTATTACAGAATACAATTAGTAAATGCAGTGTTATATTTGACATTGTTGATACAGGTTGTCCAAAGTAGGCTTCAAACTATCATCCTGAGGCGAGATCCTGTCATACTTACTGAGAGTTTGAAGTACGCCAACAATTTGTGTGTGAACTTGATGTAACCTGTAATAAAATATTTATTTCAGAAGGGCATGATACTTTAGTAGGTGCTCGTATTATGTTTCAGCAAGGAACATGTATTTAAAGATATGATTGTATAGCCCTTATCTTCTTATTCATTTTTCTAATTTCTAGGTGGTTTTTTACGAGTTTAACATCGTAAGGTAAACATTTCAATTACATTTTCTAAATCTCAATACCTACTTGAAAAGATTTTAAAAATGCATTCTAAACATTGCATTTTTTTCAAGGACAACATTAATATAAAATATGAATTTTCATGACTAATTATCTAGATTAACAAGTCATTTTGTTTATTCTGTCCTCGGTTGGGGGATAAATTTTTACAATTTAGACACATATTTCTAAGAAAGAAATATTTACGTCAGTTATTATTTAAAGAAAACATTTCATTCCAAGTGTCGACATTACACTCATGAAGGTTTAAACTGTCGCTTGTATTTTCTCAAAATACTAAATAAAGGGTACAGTTTGCTAAATTTCTTTAATCTAAAGCTTCTCGTTTACTATGTAAAAAAAATCGTTTTTGTTACACACCTAGTTCTTATCATTATGAAATATTTAAACTGTCTTGAAGTTTTGTGAAATTGAATTGGATTTTATCGTCGAGATAAAAAGAATAAATGATTAGCTTCTACAAGAAAATGAAGTTGATTAAAAATATTCTATAAGACACGAAATCCTATTTTGAAGCAACATTAAACTTGATTATGTAAGAATATTGAATAATCAACACCCACAATGCCGGGGCTGGAAATGACGGAAAATTGTGTTGTTACCAATTTTATTAGCCACTCCATGTCTGTTATTACGTAATAATCGACCTTCACCGCTGAAGAGGAAATATGATAACATTGTATAGTACGAAGCAATAAATTGCTGGAGCAAAGGAAAATTAAGTTAAACTATGAATTATTAACGATCTTCAAACCGCACTCTTTCATTCAAACCTAAAGTGATACGATATTATAAGCCGTTTTAATAATTCAAATGAAAATGGGACGTCTTCTCTAATAACCGTGTCGTTTGTAATCAAATTATGTCTCAGTAATTATTGTTAATTGAGAATTAGTGAGAGAAGTGAAACAGTCGCTTAATTATCTTTATATTTAGGTTTTAAATAATACATTTTCCTCTTGCTCTCTTTCTATTTAAAGACTAATTTGTAAAAGTGTCACAAAGTTCCGTCCTAATAATCTTGAGGGTCTTGTTACTTCAGAAATTCTTTAGGTATTAATTCAATGTCACCTAATAAACGTTTTAAATAAAACTTGAACTTTTTGCACAATTTAAAATTTATTCCATTTAAAATTGCTTAATGCTCCTTAAGGCAGTTTGTCAACGAAACTAGAAGGATTAGACCTAGAAAGTGAGAAAATCACTTTAAACCTTGCTTCGAGGTATCTTGAACTACATGGGCAGCGGCCACTAGACAAAAGAAAGTTTCCTTTAAAAAATGAACAATGGCTTAACAGTGCTATTAAATTGTCCAACTGGACTGCAATGGTGGTTTTTCTACAAAATTATTTGTTGAAGCAAGTGACGAAATACAACAAATCTGAGGGATTAGCCACCTACTGATGAGCTAACGTAGGCCGTTCACATGAAACAACGTGCTGAATGACATAGAGATGTGTTAGAAAGAGCTTCCAAATATCGTATAGCGTTTGTAGCGTCAAAAAAGCAAGATTTTAAAAAACATCATAAACTAACCGAAGCTCTTGCAATATTCATGGAAACCGATTTAACCAAGAAATAGTGTAAAGTATCCGTCCTTGTTATTTTCTATTAAATAAAGCAAAGAAAAAATTTCAACCTAGCAAAGAGGCGATGAATCTTACTGAGACTTGCGCCAAAGTTCGATTGTAAGATCTCTTAAATCCTTTCTACTTGGAAGAAGTTTTAAACACATGCTCAGAACAAGAAAGGTACAATTTAGAGACGTTGACTAAATGGAACTGTGATGGTTCACAGTAATCGCAGTTGAAAGAGAAGTTTCAAAACAAGACAGATAGCGACGCGAATATTTCTTATGGTTTTTTCGGTCTTGTCAAGACTGTTGTGTAATGCTGTCAATCAGAAAAAAAATCATATGGCAGAATGCACTACCTTCGTCGACTACATTCTGCAGACCGATATTTATGAAATAAAAAAAATCGAGTACATTGAGAACCAAATAAGAAGTTTAAAGTAAAACTGAGATACAGACATTTAGGAGAGTTTCAATAAAAATTCAGCACACATTAATACTAACGCTATATAATATTCACTGTTGATGGTATTTCCCTTCTCAAGATAGTCGATGAATATTACACCACGCACATCCCAAAATACCGAGGCCATAACCTTTCCAGCCGATTGTTGTGCTTTCGGTCGCTTTGGACGAGGTTCACCAGTTGCTGTCCACTCAGATGACGATCGTTTTGATTCCGGAGTGAAGTGATGGATCCGTGTTTCATCCATTGTCACATATCGACGCAAAAATTCCGGTTTGTTACGTTTAAACATGGCCAAACACTGCTCAGAAACATCAACACGTTCTTGTTTTTGGTGAACAGTGAGCAAACGCGGCACCCACTTTGAGCAGAGCTTTCTCATAGTCAAATGCTCATGGAATATAAAGCCAACACGTTCTTTTGATATCTTTACAATGTCAGCTACCTCACGCAACTTCATTTTTCGATCATTCAAAACGATTTTGTGGATTTTTTTGATGTTTTCTGGTGTTACCGCCTCATTTGGACGTCCACTACGTTCTGCATCATCGGTGTCTCTACGACCACGTTTGAAGTCAGCAAACCAACGTTTTATTGTTGTTTCTGATGGAGCGGAGTCCCCATAACACTCTTCAAGCCATTGCTTCGCTTGAACGGTATTTTTTCCCCTCAAGAAGCAGTGTAAACTTAAAACACGAAATTGTTTTTGATTCATTGTTTTGAAAATAACAAAAGTAGCGTCACTTTTAGCACAATAACTCACAAAATAATGAATAGAATATCATGAAATTTTAACAGCTGTCTTTTGAAGGTTAGTACTAACTGAAAAAGCGGTGAATGCAATAGAACTAGCGCCATCTATTGGTTATGCCTGGGACTTTTCAGCCCATGTGTTAGCTAGAGATTATTATCAGTAGTTGGTTTCTGATTCAATTAATTTCATTAATTAAATGCCTTGATGAATGTTGCGTTTCTATTTAAATTAAAATTTTGATATAGAGGAAAAATGTAAAAGAAAATTTAAAAAGGGATTTTAAGAATGTTTTTCCGTGCCTTTTTTAATTTTAGAGATGAATCCATTGAGAACAGATCTGTATCTCCTATCGATATGCTTATTTATTTGTAAGTCATTTTAATTGACGATGTTCAACCGTTATAACTTTAAAAACGCATTTTCTTTTGTGCTAACTTTTTTATTGCTTACCTGTTTGAGTAAAGTTTGCAAATCCCAGTTAAGAACTGTCAAGTTATCTAGTGATCACAAAATAGATATGGGAAAATGTTGAGAGAGACTGCAAAGCTTCATGTATATTTTTATGGGTGACATACAATTTCTTGTACAATTCACAAACTTCTGAACGACGAAACAACAATTATTGCACATGCAACAATGCTTTTCTTACAACTTTCCGAGAAAGCCTTTCACATGCAAAACTGTCTACGCAAATACTCTTGGAAAGTATGTAACAAAGACGTACTTAACAGACTTTTCTTACTTTCAAACCTACAAACACCAAGGAAGGAAAGCAATGCAATTTTTAAAAAAAACACTTGGACTCATGCTCTCGGATATATCAACTAGACGTTCAACTGAAGCAAACGGCGAAGATGAAAAATTAGATGAAAAGACCAATAGTGATGTATCTGATTAAAATACTAATTGAATTCATTGCTGAATTTAGTACTTGATTTTTATTTTCCTCGTTGATCTTATCAGGCTAGTGTAATCTGTATTTGAAAATGTAACTGTTGGTTACGCGCAAAACTGAGATTAGTGACCCATCGGTATCGCAACCACATACAAAATCGGTATGCCACCTGCAATGCTTTTTTGACAATCGAAGAAGGGTCATGGGCGAGAAAGGCCTTCAAGCCGGCGGTAGACGGTAGTTTAGTTGCAAGAACCTTTATAGGTTTCTGGATCGAAAGGACGTCAGTCCCAGTAGAATTTCGAAAGGGAGACCCTGCAACTGATCTTCATTTCTAGGTCAGTAGGCGAGATGCTTATCAAGGTCGACCCGCAAGTTCGAACGCTACGCAAATAAACGGAATCGATATTGTACTGCACTCTCTTAAGATACCTACACTTCCACTGAGGGATTGAACTAATATTATATACGTAGGTGAAGGTTAACATCCATCGGTTTCGGAACAGCAGATCACTGAAACAATCTATGTGTATGCTAATACCACAAGAAGATCCAAAAGGTAAATTAATAATATCTATTAGCATACTATTAAATTGGTACAATAAACAGAATACAGCGATCCTGGTTCATACTGCTTGCAATTTTTTTAATATGAACACTTATAAAGAAAAGATAAATATATAAAGGTAAATATACAACAAGTAAACATAAGATAAATCTGGCCACATTAAATTTGTTAATATTCACGAACTATCGACCAGGCGCATTACATAAAACGCCGGCAACACGAAGACAATACATCTAAATAATAAAACATTTGTGGATATTAGAAATTCTGCGGTCACTCGTGAAGGAAGCATACATGAAATAAAATTTAAAATATAAACAAAATCGTTAATATAACTGGGGACGTCACCTCCAGATGTTTTGCATTTAGCTTTAAATTCAGATAATTGTTTGAATAAATCTTTAAGTAAGAAATACTTGGCAAAGTTATAAACCAATAAGAATTTACGTTAACAGAACCTTGAATGAATAAACTATCAAAACAAAACTTAAATTCATAAATTTTGCTTATAAATGAACAAAATAATAAAAGATTAATAACATTTCGGAACAGAATCGCTACTTTACAACTTGACAAATAACAGGTTGCTCTTAACTAAACAAGATTACACAACTTTTCACCACCGTGAAATGGTGCGTCGAACTTTTCGCTACTGTGAAAGTATATCACAAAGTTCTTCACCACTGTGAAGCGATGTTACAGTTACCGGAAATCTATATTACTGTCGTCCAAAGCGACTGGTGACGAGACGATGAAATACAAATGCATTAGCAAATGACTGCGTTTGCACATTGACGAGTTATATGCGTCAACGTTAGCTTCTTCACAAAAGAGAGTTTTATTTTTAAAATGGTAAAACTATTTACCTTGTTACTGGAACTAATCCAATAGAGAACCAATTTGACGGCACAGAATGCACTCAATTCATTGTACAGGTTTACACGAGATTTATTTTGTAGTTAATACATTAAGTTTTCTGGGACGGACGACTTTCACATACGATCTTAATTTGAAGATAGATTTTAATTGTCTTTGGTAGTCCTTGAGAGCGACGCAGTACAGAACTCTTTGAAATTGACAAAACGTTATATTTAGGTACAAGGAATACGATAACACAGTGAGTTCCTTCGGAAGATACAAAATAACAAGGAAGGCGGTACGATGATTTAACTGGGAGTTCGGTGTGAAGGAGAGGTTTGAAGTGTACGTTAACAGTAGTGACACATCTGGTCTTGTCCATAAAGTATTTAACGATGACCAAAACTATTCGCGTCGTTTAAACTCAGGCTGTCTATCACCTTTGTAGATGTTAACCGAACACTCGGACGAGATCTCGATATTACGCGAAATTTTCTAAGTCCCAAACATTCACATACAAGAAACACGGAGAGCGCGTGCGTTACTTAGACGAAATTTTCAATTGAACTTCTCGAGTTTTTGGACGGAATGAAGATTCTCCAACCCTCGGAAGGGTGAGCCCAACAGATTATTGGCTGGCTGAAATTCATGACAACATAACTACCAATAAGACAACAAGAGAAGGGGGTAGTGTAACCACAAATTCGAGCATTGCCCTATGCAATTATTCACATAAATTGGAAAAATAAATCTTGCATAAAACTAAAAGATAAGGATGGAAAATTTTTGAAATGAGATGTTTAAATCTATAAAACACGAATTTAGAGGTAGTTTTATTGTATGCAAAGCCCTAACGTATTGCTGTTTTAACGCAGAGAAAAATGTTTTATTAAAGAATCCTAGAAGGAAATAATGGTCCCAAGTGATAAATCTAACAATATCAAGGAACATTAAACAAGGAGCTTTTATATTACAGAGAGAAGATAAAATATAATTTCTAAAAGGAATAATGTATGTACAATAGGAATGGTTGAAAATAATACAGAGATTTTGCTATTTATAGTTCATAACACGCTAAGGAAGATTTACTTATTTTTGAATTTTCATATGTTATTTTCTTTTAAGTGTCTGTTATAAATCTATAAAATATTAAGTTTGCTGTTGACCCTGTGTACAAAGAATAATAACCTCCTAGAAACCTTTTTCACTACATTTCTACTCTATGAAAACCATAAAATAATTTTGGTCAGCTTTTACGATCAAATACCCCATTCAGAGGCGGACTGCCAGCTTCGGGGGCCCTGGGCTAATACTGTTTGGAGACCATTTTATTGATAAACTGTTTTTATCTATTTTTAAATAGGAAAGATTATAGTCAACAAACACTGAAAAATTTGTTTATTTTATTTAATGTACTTGGGTATAATAAATCCGCCCCTGAATTGAATTACATAACAGTCTTCTTATGAAGGCGCGTTTCAAGGTTTTTGTCAAGGTATCTCCTCCCATAATGCGATATACAATTTAACCAAAGATTATGGAGTTAGTAAGATTGGAAACTCACATATGACCAGTACAGTGTAAAGCGACCATGATTTTAAAATATAGTCCGTTCTGAAAAGCAAAGATGACGCTGACGTACGACATGTTTTATAAGTTGACACACACAGATGTCGCCATAACAAAACATGGCGCATAAAAAGAAACTTGAATTTTTCAAATAAATTTTATATAAACAATGGGTCGTATTATGAACGTTCTGTTAAATATAAAAAAAGTTGTAATAGATGCCTATTAAAAAACGACAATCTTACAAAACTTTTTAGCTTAAGATGAAGATTGTTAATGGTTGCCATAAAATTAGTAGATGTTTTTTTAATTTACGGTTTAATATATCGTTCATAATATCACTCACCGATTTATTAACAAAAAGTTATGAAGTACATCGGAAAGATGGGACATAAGAAAAGGAACTGCAATTTTTAAAAATAAATTTTAGTAATAAAGGTTATGTACATTGTACAATGTCATTTATTTCCTTTATCAAAATTTTACACCAGCAAGTTAATTACAATTGTCAAAGTGTATACTTCTCACAGATTTGTTTTACAACAATGAGACCAAAAATGATCTTTATCAAAGTCACTTCTAAATTATCGCCAACATTCCAAAATAAAAAATACCCAATAACACTCTAAAATGAACACGTGCATACATTGAATAAATTACAGTAGGTAAAGTAGTCAACTTTAATAAATGTTGTTAAATAAGTACTTGTTGCCGTTCTGAGACTACAGATGGCATTGCTATAGTTTGCAGTCACACGGTCTTAGAACTACATATGAACTTCATGAGTGACGCTATGCGCAGTTTACGAAAATAGGTCGGACCAGTCCAAGTTCACTTATACAGGGGAGTAATTATCGATATCGGAATTCGAATACAACCTTGCTTCCGTTTGTACTTTCTAAAACTGCCATGTTACGCCACTGTGATTTTAATGACGTAATACCTGACGAATTTTCGTTCTTGACGTAGTACATGTAGTTCTAAGACCGCGCGAAGTCTACCTCTACAATTAAACCAAATAAAGTTGGCCGGTTATCTGCGCGTTTGAGGAAGAGAAAGAACACTACTTAAGCCGAACTGCAAGTGCGGTCCCCACACAAATCCCTATTATGCCGGTGCGCAACCAATTCTCACCGGCCAACTTCATCTGCTTTACTTGTATAATCTTTGAATTTAACCTTAGGATTTTATCAGTATATAAAGGGTATACTGTAAGGGTATGTTTATATTTGTATCTGATATTTTGGTATCAAACTAAATGTGTCATCCAACTACCTTTCCTACCTTCTGATAATATAAAGCTGTATCAATTAAATAATAAGAATTTTTATGAACTAGTTGTAATTGTAATAATATCAGATTTTGATAAATAAATGAAAACAGCAAAAAGGCTCTCACGTTGGTGGGACAAACATTTATTTCAAAAGTAATTTTACGGAACTAGAAGAATTTTGAGTCAGTTGAAGAATTCTACGTGCATATGAATGACCGATTAAGAATACTTGGCTGTATTAATTGAGTCAAAAGTCACAATTTTAAATAACAGAGGAGCGTGCGGCGCACTAAAACAACTTAAGGCAAGTCCAGACTAAGCAACTCGCTAGAAAATACCAAAGGCTGCCTCTTGTCAACTTGCTTTGCCAACCATACCTAGCAAAGTTTAAATTGTTATTTTTATTTTTTTCTGACTGTACAGGGGGCCCTTTGATTGCACGGGGCCCTGGGCTGCAGCCCATAAAGACCATGCCTAAATCCACCCCTGACCCCATTGTGCTTCAGCAAAATTTAATTATTTGCGGAGCTGCATCAACTTTTACAACCTACGTGAAAAATATTTAACTTGTCGGTTGGTGATTTGTTTCTTCACTGTCGTATCAAGAATTTTATGCAGATTTAGAAAATGTCATCAAAATACTAGGGTGCCATTTAAAAATTAAAAGTTGATATGAATTACGCGGAACTGCAAAATTAAATTAATTTTGTTTTCCTGCTAGAATGTAGATAAGATAGTCGAATATAAAAGCTATTATTCCGCTAATTCTATCGGTATTGCTACAATAAGACTGTTTCCAAACTTTTGGCTAACCCTGTATAATGACATCCAGCAAAATGTATACATTTCTAGATGTGAGTCTGAACTGGTTATTAGGGTTGTTTTATATTAAAACTAGAAACTATTAAAAAGACCTTACAGATATGCGAAACAATCGTGATACCTACTTGTGTATGTACCAAAAGTTTAAATACACGGACTCTAAAAATAGTTTTTATCTCTATTGTAAGTAGTAAGCAATTAGAAAGGTGTAGAATCAGTTGCAGACCTTAAATGAATGGTGTACGATGGATTGTACAGTTAGAAAGAAAACAATAAACTGTCTTATTAAAGTAAATAAAAGGAAATTCATGCCTGTGCTTTATTATTGTAATATATGACACATAATAAACAATCATGTATAAGCTTTATTTGATATTCGTTATTCTTTAAAAGAAGTAAATTAGATACAAAGAAACAGTATTTAATCTTTTACCACATGCAGAATTAAAGGTAGGCCATTCTCGGTGATACGGTACCAAACCATTAAACATCACGCAGAGTTTACTTCGACCCAATGCTTGCATGAAACAAATTTGCGAAATTCTCTAGGTATGCGGTCGACAGCCTAAGATTGCGCTTCCCTAAATAAAATCTAGGGGTATATTGCTTATCGCCTTCTGAAGGTGCTCCAAATTTAAACTCGAAAAACGGAAATAATGCAAGAATACATCATTAATCCGAAACGAATTAAACAAAAGCTGTCTATATCACCCAAATACTAGAAATCTTTTATTGACAGAAAGCAGCGCGTAAACAGTGTTTAACCAGTTTAATCATTATCGCAATCAGAAAATTTGTCTCTTAGATATCACTGACCCCACTAAGACTGCGTCTTCTTTGATTTAAAATATTTAGCATATTCATTTACTTAGTATGGATTTCTAATGGGGGGAGATGATATTTCAACCGATGAAATTTAAATTTCACGGAAATTGCATTAGAAGGAACATTAAAAATCTCAGAAGAGAAATCTTGCTACTCAAAGTTTTAAAGCCTCTTCAGAAAACTGAATAATGTCTAACAGCACAAAGCTGACCTTATTTGCAGCCGATAGTGCTGTCAAGCTGTCATAGCTCAAGATTACAGTTTATGCACAACGATAACTAATAATAATTCAACTAAATGAATAAAAGATTTTAAATCTGAGAATAGACAACCTACAAGAGCAAAATGTAGTATTTAAAATGAATTCCACTGAGTAAATCAATGTCATGGCACTGATATCCATTTTCAACGGGAAGTCGCCTTTCACCTTTAAGAATTGACTGGCTTCTATTAATTAATAAATCAGTATTACGACCTACAGTAACATATTGTTTTCCAGTCCGGTTCTATACCTCAAACAAAACAGATTTGGAAGTTATAAACAATATAAAATAAAATCTTACGCATATTATGTAATTCACTACGGTATGTAAGCAATACCCGAAGAAGCCTGATGTAGTAGTAATAGGTAGTTATTTCAAAGAACTAATTATAGACCTTGTACACGAAAAGACATTTATCCTATCATGGAAAGACAATAATTGCTGCAAGATATTGTTTTCGATTGAAATTGCACGTCTGATAATTTGAGGTTATACTTTTAAAAAGAACAAAAAAAATGATGCAAATATACATTCAAAACCAAATTTTAAAACTTTCTAGACTCCGTTTTTCTCGATCATATTGTATTTATTATAAAATAAGAGTACTATGTGTAACAATTTGTTTGTTGAACTGGTTAAATGTTGTTAAAAAGGTCTAAAAAGGTTCATTTTGCACAATTATTTTTTCTATTTATATAAATGTTACCGGAAATGTATGAAATATATGTTTCAAAGATTCTTTAATACACACATTTCCTGTGAAATGTATAGATTTTCTAGGAATTGTATGCAATTCAGAGATGATACTAGGAAATATATACTTTCTGTGAATAAAATAAATAAAACACGTTAGTAAACTGAGAATCAGAATTTTTATTAAGGCTGTCGTTGACACAATCAGGTAACAATCACATCGTAAAATATAAAATCTTCATAGGGCTTATTACTAATTAAACTTCAAAAATCAACTGTTTATTCATTTTGAGGCCCATCTGGCACACAGAAAAACTACGTATAATTTCCTATAAAGCTCAAACTTTCATTTGGTAAGTGATCAGTCTGTCATTTAAGTAATTCTACGTCACAATATAAAAGTAGAAGTCTTTCTATTTTCTTATTAAACTATATGTAAAGAAGGCCGCACATGTGGCTAGATACAATATGACTCTATCATATGACAGCAAAATAGCTTTCGGCGTCACAGTGTCCAGGTACATGTGAGGCCCACTAGTACTTCAGGGTAAGCTGGAGTGGCACTTGGAAGTACACAATAGTTTATTTTTATAGCACAGACATCTTGCTGTACTACAATTCTTCTTCCAAAGGCACTTTTTGAATCCTTGTCCGGTTCCAGTTGATTGTAGATTTGCAACTGAGCGCAGTGCAATTTCCCGTACTCGGTACATCCTTGATACCCAGAAGAACTCTCGGACAAACATTGAACTGAGATCTAGAATACAATTGTTTTATGATTCCATTCTTCGTACCAATTTGATAGAGCTCGTCATCAGTTTTAGCCATGACTACGCCTATAATATTACGTGCATCACCACGTCTTCTATCAACCTCTGGCACTGAAACCCGTACAGAAGTGCCAATAGGTACAGGAGAAAACTTCTT